>JASDQU010100788.1:337943-350960 GCA_032191745.1 Picea mariana
TATCCCAGAACCCTTTATTCACCCCCTGCTCACTGATAAAAAATAAAACAATTTGTATGGATTGGATTGCCTAAGTCTGATACATTGTTGAGCCAAATCTATTTCATATTTTTAAGAGTTGTCATGTATGGCTATTTAAAAGACTATTTTTTAATCAGTTAAGCATGAAGGAATGAATTTTTTCAGCTGAGGTAGCCATGGACGAGGAAACAAAGGGAGAGGTAATTGGAATAGAGGCCCAATAAGGCCAAGGTTCTCCATACATTTTGATGTTGATTCACAAGAGCTTGGCCAGTTGTTTCATGCTGGATTTTTCAATTGTATTAGGTAGGGAGTGGTCCAACCTAGGCCTGAAAGGCCTCCTTTCTAAGTTCCGAAAGCCCCTTTTATCTATGTGCCCCCTCATGTCTCATTGCAACCCGAGGTTCCTGAAAATGATGGATGGAAAGAGATTTTCCACCCACCAGTCTCCCAACATCGTGTCTGGCCCAATTTGTCCTTTCTTGCTCCTCCGCCTAACAACCAGATTGTCCAAGCTGCTCCCCACTCACTAGTGCAATCCTCTCGTGCTAGCAAGATATTGAAAACTGAGGCCCACCATGCCCTTGACAAAGGAAAAGCCATTGCTTCTCCTTCCTCACCATCCATGTCTTCCCGGATGCATTTGAGGGATGATTGTTCCCACGTGATCAGTGAGATAAGGCCTAAGGGCTCGACGCAGCCAAAGGAAAATTTAGGAAAATCAAAGGGTGACAACAACAATCAAGGAAAGATTGCATCGCAGTGTGGGAAATATGGCTTTTGAGTTTTTATTTTTATCTATTGTTGATGACAGTTGACTTCAGGAAACTTTGGAAAACATGTTTTATTTTGGTTACATGAGTAATATTTTTTGAAAATAATTTCAAATATCATGAACTAAATTGTCAAATGTGAATATGTGGATGGGAGACACGAGTTGTGTTTTTCTTAAATTAAATAGTTATGTTATGATTGTTATGAGCTAAAGGGAGTCACAAGGGGTCCCACCTACTAGTTATTATTTATTTATGACCTTGTTATGATTATTACTTTTCCCCCTAACTAAAGTTGGTTGAGTCTTTTAATTAACTTAACTAATGAGTTGGTTCAACTACTTCAACCAATTCTAAATTGTTTAAAAGAAAAAGGAAAGGGAGGAACAAAAGGAGGGAATAGAAGCATAAGCATACTAAGGTTTGCTCTTGTGTTTCTGTTGAGATAGTTCAGTTTTCATTCATTCGTTATTCATCACAAGCCTAATTCTCTTTTATGATAGCAAGGTCTTATTGTAGACAACAATATTCAGGGCTGAATTACATCATTCAGACACTTGTTTTTTCAGAGGTGTTGATCTATCTTTGATAGTCTGTGTAGACTTGTCTGTTTGTCAATTATTTTTCATGACTGACAAAGGCTATTGTGCAGAGTCGAGTGGGAAACAATGTGTGGCAAGATGATCCTGCTTTTAGAATTCAGTTTTGGTTTTCTGTCAGAGGTCCTTTTGTATGTTCCATTGGGGATGTCTAAGTTTGACTTTGGTCCAAAATTTATGCATGAGATTTTGTAAAGAAAATGACTCTTTGGTGAATTTGAATGAAATAAATGATTGCTTTATGTCTCATATGTCTTGATTATCATCTTGGTGAATTTACTTATATCTTTACATTTATTTCAGCAACTGATATGTTCAGAAAATTATATAAAAAGTAAATTTCTAGCAAGCTTTTTTATTTATAAAAGACTAGCCTAAGCACTCGTAATTAATACTTGTGAGTTAGGATGTTATTTTTGTTGGATATAAACATAGGGTGATATTCCCGTCTACTTTGATTTAGCCAAGTAGAGTCTGAAAATGCTTGAGTAATATCTTTTCATATCTTTTCTTCAACATTTATTTGGCGACCATACTGGGGAGATCTTCGATATCTCTCTGGTTAATTTTTATACTTGATTTTCATCGATACATATTTCTTTTCTGATATTGATTCTTTGACTGTTTTATACTTAATGACTATTCCTATTGCAAGGCAACCCAATATTGAGCTCGGTCTTTAAGACCAAACCAACATTGCTTTGAATCTGTTTAATACCATCTTAGACACTACCAACACCCATGTTGATCTTAACCATTCTTGGGCATCAATTGAACGAGATATCATTGCTCAAGAACGATTAGAAGCTAGACGTAGGCAACCTAGAAATCAATAGTGACCCTTTTGTTTCTTCAAGTTTTGGTCTTTCTTTCATGTCCTTAGATTCTTGTGCTTCTAGAAGAAGAAGAGGCTTGTCACCTGAAATCAATCCTATTTCTGAAATAGGAAGAAGAAACATTGTGTTATCTACCCAACAAAGTACTCTAAGGAGAACTTTATCTGATTCATCCAGTTCGTCTTTCTTTCCTTCATCTATCATCCATATGATGGCATCTAGTGGTGGCTCTGGTGGCACTAGAAGTGCTCCATCTTCTCAATCTTCATCGTCATCAATGATTGGTAGCTTGTATAGCCACCATATCCCTATACAATCTACCATGAACCCCACCAAAGTCATTAAAAAGTATGGGCTTTTTCAGTTCGAAGAAGATGCCACAACTACCCTGTGGCATGTGTTCTCTCCTCTTAACCTAGCACCTGCTACTCGTCCACTTCCAAAGTTTAAAGAGAACCTGCCTAAGTTTTTAGGAAATAACATTGTTAGTACAAACGAACACATAGTGGCATTTTCTAATGCTTTTCATAACATAGGGGCCAATGATAATGACACTTGCATGCACTTGTTCGTCAATTCCTTGGAAGGAAAGGCTGTGGCCGAATTATTTCACCTTCCTCATAGAATTCCATCTACTTGGGAGGATTTAATATATTGGTTCTGATCCACTTATGGGCAATCCAAAAGCCCTGCCGAGATGTTAAGGGAATACAATAAAGTCACCTATAAGGATGGTGAGACCATCAAGGATTTTAACTTGCATTTCACCAAGTTATACAATCAAATCCCCAAACTTATCCACCCTCAGAACCAAGATGCTTTCATGCATTACTACAATGCATTTCCTTCTCCCTACCATCATAGACTTGAGAAAAAATCCATTGATAATCTCGGTTCCGCTCTGCGTACCTGTTCAGAGTATGAAGAACAACTTGAAAGAACTGGTCTTCCCCAGATAGAATTAGTTAGACAAGAAGACATGTCCTCTCTTGCAACTAGTACAATATATAAATAATAGTATGATGGCGTTTGAGTGGAAGGGTGTTATCTCCCCTCTCACCCCTGGAGCTTCATCCTTTTCCGCACCACCCTTTAGAAATTCAGTTGAAAACAATTTTCAGCCTAAAGCTATCCTGCCTTGGAGTTGGTGTAACTTTTGCGAGGAACACCATGAGGAAACCACATGTGAGGTAAAAAAGAGTGCTAGAGATAAGATCTTAGGTAAAATACCAGAAGCTACTATCATTGTCCTAGATTTTGTAGAGACAGAGGATGTCATGGTCATCAACACTAGGAACAAGGCCTATACTCCCAAGGGAAAAATTGATCCTCCACACAGTTCTTCTGGCCCAAGCTCATCCTCAACCGCTGCTACTCTCCAGGTTCCTAAGGTTCCTGAGAGTCAAGGGATCACTCCTCCTCTCCACTCTTCCAAATACAATATATTGAATCAGTTGGCCAATATCAAAGCAGATGCAACCCTTCTAGACATGGTTGTCGTCCCTGAACAACAGATGCATCTGAAACAATTCATGGAAGGAAAAGCTTTCGTTGTAGACAATATTTCCGAAGAGGTAGACGAAGAGGATTCTTCTGTAAATAAAGTAGGTGTACTTAAGTTTAGATACCCTGTAAAAAATCCCCCTTTTTATATTTCTGTAAAGATTATGGATAATATTTCCAATTGTTGCCTCATTGATGGTGGTTCAGGCCCAAGTGTGATGTCGAAGATTATTATGAAAGATCTAGGCTTGTCTTGTACCAATGAAAACATTAGAAGCATTCTCTCCTATAATAGTCTACAACAAACAACCATAGGTGAGATTAAAGATGTAACCTTGGTTTTATGCGCTCATCCTGAGATAAGGACAACCCTCATCATTCAGGTCATTGATATGCCTGTAAGAAATTACTCAATTATCTTGGGAAGAGATTGGCAAGCCTTAACATGTGGATACCTCTCACTCGATGAAACACATTTATTCGTTCCTCAGAATGATAAGAACATTATAGTCCTTAGAGAGGGAAGAATTTCACCCTACATAGAGAGTGTTCCGCAATCTAGCGTAGACTATATTGAAGAGGACCTAGGAGTGTAATCCATATTCTCCGAGGAGGATAATATTACTTTGGAAATAATTGATTTAGAAGATGATATGTGGCATATGCACTTTGATGGTTCAAGCTCTAATGAAGGAAATGGGGCTGAAGTTATCTTGGTTTCCCCTACAGKAAGAATTCATAATTTGTCTTACAGGTTAGAGTTCGCTTGTACAAACAATGACACTAAGTTCAAAGATTTATTATTAGGCATTGAAAACGCCCTTAATCTTGGTTGTGGTCACCTTTCATTTTTCGAAGATTCTGAGCTCGTTGTGAACTTGATATGAAAAAATCTTCTCTCCTAGCAACAAGCTGATGGAACGATACTCCCAAAATGTTTTGGAGCTTATATCAAACCTTTTATCCTTCAACATCACTCATGTTAAGAGGGAGTTAAATTAAATGGCTGGTCGGTTAGCTGTCTTTGCAGCGTCTCCTAATCAACAAATTTCGCCTCACAGGCTCGATTGTTCCTTTCAATCTCTATATCACCCATATATCCTTGAAAATGTCGAATCTTGGCAGGCCCTCCCTAACAAAGAGAGAAATTGTGTTTTCATTCAAGATGAACCTTTTAAGCCCGAGGAGATTATATCCATAGAAAACAATAAAATTTTTGAGGGCTTGAATCCTCTTGAGAATTTGTTTTCATCGAGTGATGTAGGCAATAAAGAAAAATAGAAAGAAGAGGAGTTACGAAGGAAGGCGGTTGAAACCATCCCCCTGAACATTAGGACACCCAAATCTTCAATGAATGTTAAAATAAATGTCCAATGTTCTGATAAAGAAGAGATGAGGTCCATCGGGCTACTCGATGAATCTCAAAAGGTTTTTTCTTAGTCTTATGAGGATCTTCGTGGTTTCGATCCTAGTCTTGTTCAACATACTATGAAACCAACTAGGAAAAAACAAGAACTTGTTAACTCCACTGGAAGCACCCTTTCAAAAGGGGTTGGGAAATTTCTTAAGGTCTAGGATTATTTTTTTAGTCCACCCTGAATGGGTTCCAAATTGGGTACCTTCTTCAAAGACAACAGATCATATTAGAACTTGCATTCATCTTCACACTTTCAATCAGGATATTATGAGAAATCCTTCCCCCCCCTCAATACAAGCATGATTCCGCAACAGGTTGTAGAGTTACAGTTGAATCCCTTACTTGGAAAAATTTCGGGTTACAATGAAATCAAGATAAAATTGGAAAATGTTCACAAAACCACTCTTATCACTTATTGGGGTACCATGTCTTACCAATGTTGGATTTCTATCTTACTTGATATAGGTATCCCTTTTAAAATGCCTATGCACACGACCCTTGATGAATTGGTCAGTCTCCATCTCTATCTTGATGATCTAATTGTGTGCGTCAAGGGGCTGATAATTACATCATATTTCCAAGTGTTGGGTCCTTTCCAAATTGCTTTTGTCTTGGACACTAACTCTTACATTTTGAAGGATTTACAGAAGCAATTGTTTTCCTACAACACTAACAGTCCTCGCTTGAAATATTGCGAGGGACTAGCATGAAAAGTTCTAATGCTGATTGGATTTTTTGTATATATATATATTTTGTTACTAGGGGAATCGATAACAATGACAGTATCATACTCACGTGACACAGGGTCGAATCCTGTCGTCTGCCTTATAACCCCTAGGGAGGAACACACAGCCCACAAGCATGCTCTCCGGGTAAATCGGGGTGAGAATAGATCTTGAGACCTCTTTTTACATATTTCCTTCCATTTACATGACGTTTGCCAATCGGTCTACACCCCCGCGGGCATGATTTTTTGTATATTAGTATCTTAGATCTGCTTTCATTTTTGCGCTATTTTCCTTTCTGCTTTACAGTGTTTTGATTTCTGCTTTCTGTTTCAAAACTTTTCTTCTTGCTTCTTCATTTCTATCTTTTATTGTTGCTAGTTTAATTTCTGCATTTTACTTCCTACCATCTTTTAGTTGTTTGGTCAATATAGGAAGTTGGATTGACTCTACCATAGTGATACTCATGTAAAGCATTGTTATTCAATAACAATAAATCTTACACAACTGTTATGATGTCTCCTTTGAAGGACCCTTGAAATTGTTATATATTTCCTCTGTTGTCTTGTAAAGAACTGGTTATATCCTGCTTCTTCTTACCATTTCTTCATCCATTGAGATTTTAAGAGAAAGTCTATTTTTTTTTTTCTTTCTCCTAAAAGTTGAGAGAAGATTCTGGTTGAGTAATTATGCATACAGTGGATAAAAACCCCTCATACTTAACATTTTTCATGAATTATTCCCAAATTCCTGGTCATCTTTCCATTAAATCATCTCACTTCCCATTGTTGTGTGATATTACTGATTATATATTCTTGACCTGTTGTTTTTGGTCAGTGAAACCATGAGTTTTGAGTTCCAAATCTGTTGAAAACAAATTTCCCTGTGGAGCCGCCAGTTTGTTGACGATTAAAATCGCAATGGAGTTCTACTTGCAAAGTGTTTCTAGAGCCTATTATTATTAAAGCTAGATAATACTAGTAGGTGGGACCCCCTTGTAGATTGGAGATCAGGTTTGGTGCTTATTTGATGTTGTGCTACTATTCGACATTGCTTACATGGTGAAATAATTTTGTTTTATTGGCGATAGATAAGGCATGTTCTGTGGTTTTTTTCGCTGCTCTAGGTTCAAGTTTTATTTCACAACAACATATGTTATCCTTGCTATCACTGCAATCTGTTATTGGATCTATTACTAAGAGACCTGCACAATAAACATGTTAGCAATGACATACACAAGCGATTGGAAAAAACAAAAGGCAATATAAAAGCAAAAGGAAGAAACTAAAACATGCTATATACTATGCTACATGCATTGATTTTTAAATGAGTCATTGCTATCCTAGCTATTAAATAAGTAGCTATGCGATTTTTTTTGAGTGATATAAATGATATATGTTATGGCATGAGTTGATGTGGATCGCGCTATTGGGATGATTCGATACATGGTTTATTGGATTATATAGTTGATATGTAATATGGTCAAGTTGGAAATGGGAGATATGATGTGGATGGCGCATTTGAAAAGTAATAGACGCAGATTTCAACACAGGGTTTAAATTAATGCTAATAATGAAAAGCTTGTTGGCATGTATTGATGAGTTAATGAATTGTGGGTGGAAGTGACGTGCATTTACTGCACGTCACCCTTACTCCTTTCGTTGGTCACCACCCTAGTCCGGCTATTGTTCAACCTTGTTGTTGTGGTTATGCTCTGATTTATTAGCAGAGAGGAACTGCTTGGCTAGCTCACATTTTAAGGTGTTCGATTACATGTATGTCTTTTTTTGGCCATTCATGAGTCTAATCTGGTTATGAAATGATTATTGGCTCTAGTGTATTGGTTTGTGCTTTCCTTAACTATTGCAACTGTGTAAAATTGTGATTTTGGAATGAAGCGTTGATGGTTCTTTCTACAATAATATTGAATTCATAGTGTTATTGGTCATCCTGGGTGTTAGCAGCCATAAGGGATCTATGTTATCCTTGTTGGTTCAGTTGGAGGGATTTTTTTGGTCTTGGGTGGCTGGTTGTCCTCATGCATTCATATCGCTATGTCCAGTCTTTGGTTTTTATGGGTTTTAATGGCTGGAAGCACTCTGTGTCACTGCATCTTGTTCACTTGAGAATTGGTTTGTTTCCACCAATAAAGGTCACGTAGTGGGTTATTTTGTTCTTTCTCGATCCTGTCTTCACTTCAGCATTGTGGTTGTTTGACTGGAGAGACACGAGGGTTATAACCTGCATGTTTTAAGTATCATTATTGGCTGAGTTGGAGCCTCGCTCCTCTGTTATATCCCTCCTGTCACGGGGTTTGTTACCTGTCCACGAATAAGTTGTGGTTCTCTCTATGTATGCACCGTTGGTCTCATAAGTTTTCACCATTGGAAGGAGTCGACTCTAGCTTTCCCTGTGTTGGTCACAGAGAAAACCCTTAAATCTATAGGTCTGAGGGTTGATATAGAAGATCGGTGTGGCATGTCGGGTTTACTGCTTGGTTATTGTTGGATGATTGTGTATTGTCGACAAAAATTGGGTATAGACTCACCCAGTTGGTCATATGACGATTGTGTTGGTTTGATATCTATTTATTTCCTGTGTTATTACAATGGATAACCCTACATCGTTAATTGGGTAGTCCAAATACACAGTCGATTTCCTTGTGTTTGATAATACAATATTGTTTTAATTGAGAAGGTCACAACCTCTCTTTGTGTTGATGCGTGGGTATGTGTGGTTGCCACATCATGTTGGGTCGGTTATTTATTGTTATGAAAGTCCAAGTATACTCTCAACATTGAGTTGGTTGATTGGTTGATACATCGTCACTGTCTTTTTGCACTAAATTTTATTTGGATGTTTAGCTTGGCATTGGTTACAATTTCTTAATGATGCTCGCGCATACTGCATTTGTGTGTATGGTGTTTCTACACAACGAATAAATTGTCATTGTAACTATGAGTTCTTTTGCGGCCAAATGGTTATTGCAACCAGGATGACTGTAGAAAATACATCCACTATATGCATTATGATTATTTGATTGCATGAGCCCGAGTTTTACAGAGCATGGTTGGTTGCAGTTTGATTAATTTTAAGCAATATTGTATTAGATTGATAGCTCGCCACGATGGGTTAAGTTAATACCGTGACTATTTGTTTAGAATTTTAAAATGGGAATGTCGCATCATGGTGTTTTGAGTGGCTACCCACTGTGTATAATATGGATAATTTTGGGTTTCACACTTAGAGATAGTCACAGAGTTTTAAGCACGACTTTGTTGCAATTCGATTATTTGTTTTATGAAGATGGGCATGTTGTTGATACCTCGTCGTGTTGGATGGATGGCCCAACATTTTAGAGTCACATTGAATTGGGATTGTACAGTGACAGAATTACACTTGCATGATTGAATTATTCTGTGCATAGCATGTGTTGGAATGGTGGTTGTTGTTTGTCTATTTAAATGATGATCCGAGTTTTTGCAATTTTAATATGGATTATTGGGTTGACTGCCATTATGTATGTTTAAGGAATGTCATGCATTTTAAATGATAAGACCGATGACAGTGACAATATAACTTCATTTCAATCTTGAAACACGACTTTGGGCGTATTTGATGATGGAAGAAATGTGTGGGAAGTGGTTGTTTTTTATGATTAACAGAGTGGAAATGATTACTATTACACATTTGAGAATTGTTATAAATAAGAGGAACAAAAATCCCTTAGAGATTGTTGTGTAATGCATGTTGTCTTGTTGATGGCACTGTGTTAGATATTTGACTATGAACAATGAACTAGCTAATACACAGTAATGGTTATTGGATCACAATGATTGTTTGGTTGGTGCATCTCCTTTTAACAGAATGACTATATGGATTACTTGATTAATTTTGTGAACAATACCCACTCTCATTCCCCACCATTATTTCTCTTTTCACTAATCACAACCCCATCGTCTTCCCACATCCATTTTTCACTCCCTGTTCTAAAATTGATTACAGTCAAGAAAAATTATGTGTTGAAGTAGTTTGGAAGTAGCAGTGTCTTGGTTGAACTACAATGATGTTTTCTTTGGTTTGCAGTTGATTGTTGTTCTCTTTGAGAAGTAATTGTATTCCCCCCCCCTTGTCATATCATTTTTCTCTCAATACAAAACCCTCACATATCCCAGAACCCTTTATTCACCCCCTGCTCACTGATAAACAATAAAACAATTTGTATGGATTGGATTGCCTGAGTCCGATACATTATTGAGCCAAATCTATTTCATATTTTTAAGAGTTGTCATGTATGGCTATTTAAAAGACTATTTTCTAATCAATCATGCATGCAAGAATGAGTTTTTTCAGCGGAGGTATTCATGGTCGAGGAAACAGAGGGAGAGGTAATTGGAACAAAGTCCCAAGAAGGCCAAGGTTCTCCATACATTTTGATGTTGATTCACAAGAGCTTGGCCAGTTTTTTTAGGCCGTATTTTTCAATTGGATTGGGCAGGGGGTAGTCCAACCTAGGCATGAAAGGCCTCCTTTCCAAGTTCCACAAGCCCTTGGTATCTCTCTACCCCCTCATGTCTCATTGCAACCCAAGGTTCCTGAAAATGATGGATGGTAAGAGATTGTCCACCCGACAGTCTCCCAACATCATGGTTGGACCAATTTGTCCTTGCCTGCTCCTCCGCCTAACAACGAGATTGTCTAAGTTTCTCCCCGCTCACCAGTGCAATCCTCCCATGCTAGCAAGAGATTGAAAACTGAGGCCCACCATGCCCTTGACAAAGGAAAATCCATTGCTGCCCCTTCCTCACCCTCCAACGGCTCTGGAAAATCTGTGTCTTCCTGGATGCATTTGAGGGACGATCGTTCCCACGTGATCAATGAGATAAGGACTAATGGCTTGACGCAGCCAAAGGAAAATTCAGGAAAATCAAAGGGTGACAACAATAATCAAGGAAAGATTGCATCGCATAGCGGGAAATATGGCTTTTGAGTTTTTATTTTTATCTATTGTTGATGACAATTGACTTTAGAAAACTTTGGAAAACATGTTTTATTTTGGTTACATGAGTAATAGTTTTTGAAAATAATTTCAAATATCATGAGCTAAATTGTCAAATGTGAATATGTGGATGGGAGTCACAAGGAGCTATGTTTTTCTTAAAATAAATAGTTATGTTATGATTGTTATGAGCTAAAGGGAGTCATAAGGGGTCCCACCTACTAGTTATTATTTATTTATGACCTTATTATGATTATTACTTTTCCCCCTAACTAATGTTGGTTGAGTCTTTTAATTAACTTAACTAATGAGTTGGTTCAACTACTTCAACCAATTCTAAATTGTTTAAAATCAAAAGGAAAGGGAGGAACAAAAGGAGGGAATAGAAGCAGAAGCATACTAAGGTTTTCTCTTGAGTTTATGTTGAGATAGTTTAGTTTTCATTCATTCATTTATTCATCACAAGCCTAATTCTCTTTTATGATAGCAGGGTCTTGTTGTAGACAACAATATTCAGGGCTGAATTACATCATTCAAACACTTGTTTTTCAGAGGTGTTGATTTATCTTTGATAGTTTGTGTAGACTTGTGTGTTTGTGAATTAATTTTTATGACTGACAAAGGCTATTGTGCAGAGTCAAGTGGGCAACAATCTGTGGCATTCTGATCCAAATTTTAGAGTTCAGTTTTGGTTTTCTGTCAGAGGTCCTTTTGTGTGTTCCATCGGGGATGTCTAAGTTTGACTTTGGTCCAAAATTTCTGCATGATATTTTGTAAAGAAAACGACTCTTTGGTGAATTTGAATGAAATAAAGGATTTCTTTATGTCTCATCTGTCTTGATTATCATCTTGGTGACTTTACTTCTATCTTTACATTTATTTCAACAACTGATATGTTCAGAAAATTATATAAAAAGTAAATTTCCAGCAAGCTTTTTTATTGATAAAAGACTATTCTAAGCACTCGTAATTAATACTTGTGAGTTAGGATGTTATTTTTGTTGGCTGTAAACATGGGGTGGTATTCCCATCTACTTTGCTTTAGCCAAGCAGAGTATGAAAATTCTTGAGTAAGATCATTTCATATCTTTTCCTCAACATAACCCACATGACTTATTTTGAATTTCATATGTAGTGGCAATCCAAAATATGTGGAGATTTAGCATGAATCTTGGAACTAATTATGAATTGTTGTAATCACTTGAGAATATTGTATCCTCAAGTGGATCTATATTTAGATATTTGTTTTAACCACTTGAGATTATTTTCAAGTGGATCTATATTTAGATATTTGTTGTAACCATTTAAGAATATTGTATCCTCAAGTGGATCTATATTTAGATAATTGTTTCAAGCAAGCTTATGTATAAAAGAGAGTGTCATATCCATTCCAAAGGAGAGGACTCTTAGATCGAAATTCCAATTTATGATGGCATAGAATAAAGTTTCTTGAGATCTTGCTCCAATACTAGTTTTCATAGTTTCTTGGTGGTGTGTGATTTGGTTTGAGTTATGTTGGTGTAGTTTCATTTCGGTGCCCTGTTCTGGGAGGCATAGCTCACTCCATTTGAGTAGACCATTACACATTTTGGTAATATTTCATTTTATGAGTGTGTTCATTTATTTATGCATCTTGATTTCCTTTATAATTGATTTTCTTTTATTATTTTTTTCTTTATGCAAGTGTTTTTCATTTCCGCAATGTCATTTCAATTTGTAGATTAATGATGTAATTTACTTTTCTTAGAAACATATAAGATAAAATAATGCAATCTAATAATTTGTAGCATGCACATATAGTGCACGAAACCTCACAAGTTTACAAACCTCATATTGATGATTAAATGAAACATGATTTAGGCATGCAAAAGGTGGTATATAAATTGACTGTTTGGGGGTAGAAGACCATCACCTTTACCTTTCATGACCACACCATCAATTTTCATGCCAATACCATCCCTAACTTTGTACAATACAAGACCCTCACCATTCCATATGAAACATGACATCATCTTACTCTACTTCCACAATTTAAATCCACTCCAACACCTCAAATATCCAAAAATGAGAAGGACCATAAGCTGCTCAAGGAAAGACACTAGTGTTTCTACATCAAACATTGATGTTGCTACACAAGAAACAAC
>JASDQU010100788.1:352070-375663 GCA_032191745.1 Picea mariana
TCTCTCTGTAATATTTTTCTTTGCATTAATAAACTGCTCCAAGTAGCCGCGTTGGCTGGGGCCGTGGATGTTTCCCCGTAGGGGTTTTACCACGTGAAAACATCGGTGTGTTGATCTTTGATCTGGTTATGTGAGTGGTTACTGAAGGTGTTCGTCCTCTGTTGGAATACCTGTGGTGTCGAACAATAAGGGCACAAGATATCTACTTCATGCAAAATAGCCAACATTTCCTTTTCATAGATTGATTAGCCCAAATGGAATTCTGACAATTGTTTGTTGGTAAAGTCCAAAGTTCTTCCCTCTTCCATAAGGATTGCTCCAATTCCTCTTCCGGAGGCATCACATTACAGGACAAAGGTCTTTGTGAAATCGGGAAGAGCCAAGACCGGAGTAGTACACATAGCCACCTTCAAGGCGTGAAAGGCCTGATCAGATGTGGCATTCCAAGTGAAAGAATTTTTTTTAAGGAGAGCAGTGAGAGGCCTCACAATCTTTCCACAATTCTGAACAAACTTTCGATAATAGCTTGTTAAACCCTAAAAACCATGCAAGATTTTGATAGTCTTGGGGCGAGGCCAATCCTGCATTGCTTCAATCTTCTTAGGATCCACTTGGACACCAACCTTGCTATCAATATGACCCAAGTACTCTACTTCTCAGGTGCCAAAAGCACATTTAGAATGTTTGAGTAAAAAATGGTGCTGAGAGAGTAAATGGAGAAATTGATCCACATGGGCAAGATGGGATTGCGAAGTTTTACTATAGATGAGAATATCATCAAAGAAAACTAAGACAAAATGACAGAGAAAGGGATAGAAGACATGATTCATGAGGCTTTGGAAGGTGGAGGGGGTATTACACAGGCCAAAGGGCATGACCAAGAAATTATAATGACCCTCGTGAGTTCGAAAGGCAATCTTGGGGATGAAAACTTCTTGCATATGTATCTGGTGGAAGCTAGAACGCAGATCAAGTTTAGTGAAGTATTGAGCACCACTCAGCTCATCCAAGAGATCATCAATGACAGGAATGTGAAATGTGTCCTTGATGGTGAGTTTATTGAGGGAACGAAAGTCAGGACACATGCACCAAGTACCTTCTTTCTTAAGTAACATGACCACAGGAGAAGAATAAGGGCTGGTACTGGGCTGGATAACACTCGCTTGGAGAAATTCCTGCACTATTTTCTCAATTTCATTCTTTTGGGAAAATGGATGATGATAAGGGAGAACATTGGGAGGAAGAATTCCAGGAACAAGGGGAGTGGAACGATCATGAACACCACGAGAAGGCAGAAGTCCCTGAGGAGTGGAAAAAACATATTGATGTTTGGAGAGGATAGATTGGAGGTCAAGATGCATAGAGGGTGTCTCAACTGTGTGAATAGAATGGAGTTGAGAAATAATATTGGAGTGGCATTTCTTGAGGATATTTTCCATGCGATGGGAACTAATGATCTCGGGAGAACTAGTTGTGAGACCTTGGAATTGATACCTTTTTCCGTCCTGGTGGAATTGCATGGTTAATTCCTTAAAATCCTTAAGAAATTTCAGGTGGTAATGTCCAATTTGAAGACGTGCATTTTCACAACACCCACCACATTTCATGGATCCACCATTGGCTATCATGATTTGAAAATTATTGACAGCACGAATATAACAATTGGTTTCCTGGGCAATGCGACGATGAATAAAATTGTGGGTGCTACCATTGTCAAAAAGGATGATGACCTTCCTATGCTTAATATATCCAATGCACTTGAGGGTTTGTGGAAGAGATAAACCAGTGAGGGCATGCAAGGAAATGAGTGGGTCAACTTTAGGTGGGTCAGCGAGCTCCTGGGTAGCATCAGGAAGGGAGGGCTCTTCAACAAGGAGAATTGTCACATCTTCTTCCAGAACGTCTTTGGAAATGGCCATAAATAAATTTTGTTCCTTACAACTGTGCCTGGGAAAATATTTTTCATCACAATTGTAGCAAAGACCCTTCAATTGGCATTCATCCATTTCAACCCTAGCTAATTTATGGACCTTGAGGGGAGTGGTAGGGGGGTTAGGATTAGTGGGTCGAGGGCCAGGAACAAAAGGGGTTTTTTTGTTCTAGGAAAAAACAACTTGTTGGGCCTCTTTAGCACGTTTAGTAGCTTCCAACCAAGTCTGAGGGTGGGCCATGATAACCTGGGATCAAATTTCATCCTTTGGGCCATTGATAATACATTCATGAAAGAATGCATTTGACATGCCCTCGGTTCAAAAGACCAAATAAAAGCAATTATAAATTCTTCCATTGTGCCTGACTGTTTCAACTTGGTCAAACGACTGATATAGTGGGTATCAGTGTCAAAGAGGTCATAGAGCTCTGCAAGAAACTGGATCCATGCAATATACCCTTGACGTTAATTTTTATGGCTTTGCCACCATTTCCATCATTCAGGATCGAGATAGAGGATAGCATAGCGAATTTTGGCCAACTCATCAGTAATACCATGCAGAGAAAAATAATTATCCATTTGAGTGACCCAACCCGTGGGATTAGAACGATCAAATTTAATGACCTTAACATGGGGAAGATGGGGGTCATGATGAAAGGAGTTGGATTGAAAAGGCATAGAATGAGAGGAATCAACAACATTTGTTTGGACCGAGGAGGAAGGACCCAGAGTGCAGTTCAACAACTGGTCGACATCAGACTTGAGGGTCTTAAATTTTGTCAAGAATTTGGCCTCCATGGTGTCAAATTTGTGTTGGATTTGGGTCTTGAATTGCGCAAGGCGCGAATTGGTAGAGCCAATATCCGATGTCACATGGTGAATGGATTCCTGGGCTTGATTGATGGAAGCTTGTAGGTCTTGGTTGTGAGTGGTGGCCATTTGGAGAGGGGGAGTGCGGGTAAGGGAAAAGGGGTGGGTGGGACCACAGAAAAGGACTTATAAGTGATAGGTACCAAGACAATCAGGGCGAGAAGGGAAATATAATGGAATAGGCGGCAAACTAGGGAAACTAGGAAGGGGTCGGGTCCACTAAGAAAAAAAAGGATTAAAAATGAAAGGTACG
This sequence comes from Picea mariana, assembly GCA_032191745.1. Classification (NCBI taxonomy): domain Eukaryota; kingdom Viridiplantae; phylum Streptophyta; class Pinopsida; order Pinales; family Pinaceae; genus Picea; species Picea mariana. The sequence goes on from JASDQU010100788.1 coordinate 355,124, forward strand.
AATGCGATCAGGGAGAAAAGGGGAATCCAATGGGATAGGTCCCAAATAAGTGTGTCGGCTTGAATAATATTGCAGTGACGAAATGCCCAAATTCTTAAGAGGAAGAAATGTGTAGTAATTTCGCAACCAGAACGCAGAAGGCACAGTTGCATGGAAATAGATCTTGTTTGTTATGTTTTTTGTTTCTGTCCCAAGGGGTAGGGTATTCAGGATTTCTATAGACAAGGGTTTGCCCTGTGCTATAGCTCTCTAATATACGTGCGGGGTCCAACAGTAGTACTCGGCTCAATATCTCAGGGCACCAACTAAGGAGGCTAGACCGTTCCCTTAGTCGTACTACCCGACTACCCAGGTACTAGAGAGTATCTTCTCAAGTGTTGTTCTCGGTGGCACTATAGCAGTCAGGCGGCCAATCGATTTATCTATAGAGGGATTCAGGATATATAGGTCAATCAGTATACAAGTGATGTTTGATGTGCTAAAACTCGAAGGGGTATCAACATGGGTTACAAGGGTGGCCAACATATGTGTGCTTGAGTACCACTTGTATTTCCTGTGTGTATTACTCCTCTACCGTGGGTGTATGCATGTAACGACGGATCTTTGTATCTTTAAGACGTCAAAATACATCTCTACCCTAAAAAAAAATTAACCCACAATTTTCTGCTGAGGAAAGTGATATGATACCACTTGTAAGGTACCAAATCTATTATATTATCAAAAAAGAGAACTAATGCAACAAATAACACCAAGATAGCAAGAGAATATGGAAATACTACAGAGATAACAACGGAACAACAAATTGTATGGAACCACAACACTAGAATTATACCTTTTATTGACAGGAAACAAGGTTCACTTGCCTTTTGGAGGGGGCAACCTCCAGCAGAGAAGAGATCTATTACAATAATTGTTCAAGACAAAAATTCTCATACCCTATACTCCTACTTATACTAAATCTACCTATCTAAAAGAACAATCTAGAGGAAGATCCTTTTAGAAGCAGAATCTTTTATTAGGTCTTCTTAAATTTGACTTATTCCTCCTTATTGCTAGGCCTTATTAATATTGACCTTTATTACATGGAAATATATTATTCTACACACTTGAGGGGTTAGGTAGGTTAGGTCTCTAACACATTAAAGTCTCCTAGCAGGAGGATATTACCTTCATTTTTCAAACTATAAATATCTTGTTCTAAATTATTATAGGGACAATTTCTATCTAGATTGTTTTTCTTATAAAAAATAGAATTAATAGGTGCAAAATAGCAAATTGCTATATACATATTATTAGCATTGGTGTCTGAAATTTCTATCCAATTGTATTGATTGAGAGGTTCGATCTTATGAAGTTGAATGTGAGGAGAAATGCTCTTTCCAATATAATAATCTATGCCTCCTATCCCTCTACAGTGGGACTTTTGGTTCCATGCCGACCACACGACAAATCCTTCTATCTTAGGGACCTTAGACTCCTCATGCTCCCAAGTTTCAACTAGACAAATAATATCAATATCACTTAGGATCCAACTTATCATAGGACCTTTGCGCCATGGAAAGCCAAGACAGTTCCAAAAAAGGATCCCGAGTGTCCCAAATTCCTATTTATTATTATCCTTTTGGTCTCTATCCCTAACAATAGATTTTCGATTTCTAATTATTGCCCATTTTCCTTCTTTCCTGGCTTCTTTTACCTTTTGAACTTCCTTCCTTAATTCAGCTTGGTCTTCGGGAATGAGGTCTTCATTTATCAATATTCTTGACCCTTTTAAGCTCGGAGATTTACTGAGTATGCTATATTTATGGTCATTACAACTTACTTTGACACAAATCAACCTATCTTTGTGACCAATTATTTTTCCTAGCCTCTTTGCTTCTATGAGGTAAGTTCTATCAATTTGTGATTTATTATTTAATTCTTCTTTTACTATTGCTAGCGTATCCTCCTCTTGTTGTTCTTTTATACCAAAATTTGTGAGGTTCAAGGCTCTTTTATTACGCTCATGGTCTAGTTCAATTAGTGTATTCATTTCCTCTTTGATGGGTTTGATATCCAATTTTTTTTCCAGATTACTGAGGGTCAAATTGTTGGTTAGTTTTTCTTCTAGCTCTTTAATCCTATCTCTCAAGTTGTGATTTTCTTCAACCTCTTCTTCTTGGGTTGATTGTTTATGTTTTTTCATTTATTAAATCATATCCTTCATTGTCTGCAATTCACTCTTGAACCCTTAGAATCTATCCTTTATTTGAGTTTGAATGGTATCTTTGAAGAGTCTAATTTTTTTATCAAGCATTGCCTCTAGCTCTGTTTGAAGTTGTATGTCTCTTTCTTCACTCCTTTTTTCTAATGATTCTAACTCTATTTGGATTTTGGCATCTCTCTCTTTTCTCCTTTTTTCTAATGATTTCATATAATCATAAAGGATCTCTAGGGTGATTTTGGGGGGTCTCCCCCTGTTAGGATGAGTTTTTGGAATAGATGGTGGAGTGCTCATATTGAAAAGAAGAGAAAAAAAAGTAACAATTATTATTTTGGATTGACTTTAAAAATGGAAAATGTTTTTTTTAATTGATAATAATTATATTAATTATTATCTCTCAAATCAACTTTAACTTATTAAACTTAAAAATAATATATATATCTATTATCTCTCAAATCAACTTTTACTTATTTAACTTATATATATATATATATATATATATATATATATATATATATATATAATTTTCACACGTTACTAAATTATAAATATATTTTAAATTAAAATTGAATCGAAGTAAAAACTGACTCACCTGATTTCACATGTCCAGGTGCTCAACCGGTTCAAGAAGCCAGAACTAATTTACGAACACACGCCCAAGTGCTCAACGAGTTGAGGAGGTCAGAACTAAAAATTATTCAAAATTAAGAGAGCATTCAGAAAACCACATAGAAGTTCCCCTCGTCGAGAGACCAAAGTTCCCCTCACCGAGAGACCGAGAACTCAGAACCATAGAGAAGTATTATGGTTCACATCACCGAGAGTAACTACAGATATTATTCTCATAAAAAAAGGTAAAACTCGTAGAGAAGTATTATTCCCGTTCAAAACCGCAAAGATATAATGTTATAAAAAGGTGAAGTATAAGGTTATAAACATTTATCATTTAAATATATAGAAAGAAAATCAAATTACTTAGTGGAATCAAAAGAAGAATATTTTATTATATTTTAAGTCTATCTTATATAATAAAAAAAAGGGTATTATAAAAAAAAAGGTGTTATTTTATCGTCAAGGAAAAAGAAGGGGTATATAAGCTTCATAATAGGAAATTATTTATTGTAAATTATCGATGAAAGAAAAATGGAGTCTACTAAGGAAAAATAAAGATTTTCTTATGAAGATTGTCCAATTTTATGTTACATTTTTTTTCACATTAAAGGGGAGTATTCAGGGAATAGAGGTTAACATCATTATCAGCTTAGACCATAATAAAAATTACATTAATATTGATTTGGAAAATCAATTATTAATTCCAGAGCTGAATATAATTGAAAAGGAAGATATTTTTCAAATTAAGGAGTTACAAGTGACAATTGATTAATATGACTACATACCTCAATTCAATGTTACAACTATGTATAAAGAAGAAATTGACATCATTCTCAGGTTACCCTAGTTTAAAATTCTAGGTACCTTTATCTTAAACATGGAGAAAAATTTTGTGATGTTTCCCTATAAGAAGAAGATGACGACATTTCAAGACACTACTATGAGGTCCAAATCGATAATACCTTCATCAAAAGACTTTAAACATATCTCGAAGGTGATCCTTCAACAAAATCAAAATTCAATATCAAGGATGCAAAAAGAATTTGACGAAGTTATCACAGATAAAAACGAAGAAATTTATCACTTAAAAGACCACAGTAAAAAACTACTTACACGGATCAAGAAATCAAAGGATAGAAAACAATGCAATCAGAAGTTGAAACAAGAGAATCAAGATCTCGAGAAGAACCTATGAAAAAAAATGAAGAAAAATCTTGTTTGAAGAACCTTAATCAAGGGTTACTAGAACAAATCATAAATTTGAAAGAAGAGAAACTTGAAAATCCAAATATTAAAGATAACAACAAATCAGATAATGAAGAAAATTTGCATCTAAAAAATAATAATAAAAACCTACTGATGCAAATTAAGAAGCTTAAGAAATATAAGAGGTTGTTGGAAAACAAGTTAGAAAAAATCCATAAGAAAGCATCAAAGTCCTCAGGAGTAAAATTCCAAGCTATGGAAAAGGGAACAAATACAGATCCAACCCACAACAGCTCAAGAAGATGTCAATTGAGTTGAAGAAAAGACATATATGAATGTTGGAGTAAAAACGATGGGAACACTAAATGTATGTACTGCTAAAATTTCATCAATTAACCAAGCAACATCAATGCGTGAAGAAAATCATATACCGAAATTAAACCAAGAAAACACTACAAACATGATAAGGGAAAATAATGTTATAAGAACTCCTTATCAACATCCAAATCAATTGGTGGTTGGGTGCTGCTACTGCGTTGTGAGTGTTAGGGTTGGTGTTGTTGTTGCGTTGTGTGCTTCCATGGCGGCGCCTGGGGGTGGGGAGGCTGCCCCCCCCCCCTCCTCCGAGTTCGGTCGAGGATGCTTTATGAAGGCTTCTCAACTGTAAAGGCAAGAGATCCTCTCCTTCGGTGGTTCCAAAATTCATCAAGAAGTTGGAGGAAATTCCTGAAATCGCTCTACCTGAAGAGAAACCAATGAAAATAGCTCTGGTGTTGGCTCAAAAAGGTCTAGTGGGTCAGTTCATGGGTCTTTGGCCCTCCACCAAGACTACAGATGACTGGATTCAACGAAATTGGAGGCCAAATCTGAAACATGGAGTAACCTATTACCCTGTTGGAAGAGGGTACTTTGTGTTTGAATTCATCTCAGAAGAAGATCGAGACTTAATCTTTAGGAATGGCCCCTATTTCAGGGGACGCAGGGTTTATATCTGAATAAATGGACACCAGATTTTGATCCCTCGGTCGACCTGCCCAAAGAAGTGCCGGCGTGGGTCAAACTACCGAATCTCCCTATGCACTGTTGGGACTTCGACTCACTGCAGAGAATAGGGAACAGAGTTGGAAGGTTCATTGAAAAAGCTGATAATAAGGGACAATACACTTGCACCAGAATCTGTGTGGAAGTTGATCTCGAAGCTGGCCTCCCTGAAGAAGTAAATTTAACCGTTGGAACTTGGACCCATTATCAGAAGTTGGACTATGAGCACCTGCCATTCAAATGTCGGAACTGTCAAGAGCATGGCCATTTCCAAAGGCATTGTCCCAAACTGCAAACCACTAGGAAAGAAGATGCAGAAGGTTGGCAGAAGGTGAAGAAAGGGAAAAACTCTAACAATGTTAAAAGTAAGGACAAAACGACCCAGGAACCAGCAAAGGAAGACAGTTCAAAGCTAAAACCCCAAGAAGCCCCTAAAGAAACTCAAACCCCCACAAACGAACCAGAAGCTGGAAAATTTCAGGTGCCACTGGTTCCAATCGATCCAAACCCTCTAACCATGGTCTCCAGTCCGACAAAGGAGCACATCAGCTTGGGTTCGAAAACAGGAGTTGAAACCTCGGAGGAGGGAGATACTGAAGTGAGCAGCCCGCTAGGTACCCCAGACCAACCAAAGTGGGGCAGGAAGACTGAGAAGAAGTGAAGGGAAGAGCAATCCTACAAGGATGTGGTTCAAGGTTCACAATACACAATTCTAGAGATGATGAATACCAGATCGGGGGCGAAACTAGGGAAGACCCCGAAAGGGGGAAACCCTCCACATCCAGGTAAATAATGCAATATGTCTCCTGGAACTGTAGAGGACTTGGCAGCACACTAAAAGAAGAAGCCATAAAGGATTTAGTAATATTAGTGAGGCCTTAAGTCCTCCTAATCCAGAAGACGAAATTGGAGGAGGATGCCCTCCTCCGAGAAAGTAATGCGTTCTGGAAGAAAGGTCCTGGTAGGGCAATAAGCGCCATAGGAGCTTCGGGGGGAATTAGAAACATTCTGGGACTCCACAAAGCTCGACCTAGTAGAAGAAGAAGGAACCACCCACTGGTTATTTACCAAATTGCACCACAAAGACTCTGGACATTTGGTAAGCCTCTTTAATATGTATGTCCCCGTTTCATATGCAGAGAAAAAAGAATGCTAGGATTCATTAAAACTGTTTCTCAATCTGCATAACCCTAAGAACTTAGTAGTGGCTAGAGATTTAAATGTGACTCTCTCTCTGGCCGAAAAGAAAGGGAGATCAATTGTCCAAGATCCTGCTAGAGAGTGGGTAGAAGATTTGATGTTGCACTGGGAGCTTGAAGATATTTCACCGATCAACGGGAAATTTACTTGGTCCAATAAAAGGAACGGGCCAGGTCACATAGTTGCCTGTCTTGATCGTTTCCTCATTCATTCCTCCTTCCTTACCCTTGGACTTATGGCAACCTCCAAGATTCTCCCGCATTATACTTCAGATCATAAACCAATATCTCTCTCCCTCTCTCATGGGTCATTGCTAGGCCCTATCCCTTTTCGATTTTGTCCAAACTGGATAGGTCAGGATGGTTTTCTCAACCTTGTATCTAACTCCTGGAACGAACCTATTTTTGGCTCCCCCTTTTACATTTGGGAAGAGAAGCTCAGAAGACTCAAATTTAACTTGAAAGCGTGGGCTAAAAGATTATGCTCTCCTATGGACGAAAGGGAGAGAATACAGAAGGCCTTGGAAAGGCATCAATCGATCTTGGAAGAGTCCCCAGTTACCCAGGATCTACTCAACCGAGAATCCAAGCTTCAAAGGAAGTATCACAAAAGCTGTCGAGAAGAGGAAATCTATTGGAGACTCAAATCAAGGATGCTTTGGCTTCGAGATGGAGACAAGAATACCTCTTTCTTTCACAAGCAAGCCCAGGCTAGGAAAATTTACAATTCCATTAATGAAATTCAGATGTAATACCAAGTCATAAAGGACTTTAAGGGCATAAAGGAGGCTACCCATTCCTTCTTTAAAAATCTATACATCGCCCCTGATCTGGATCCAGTGGCTCCGAACTCCTACCCTATTTCAGAAATTCCATCCCTGATCAATGATGATGACAATCTGTTGTAGAACAGGATTGTTAGCATTAGTGAAATCAAGAAAGCCATCTTCAATATGGATCCTAACAAAGCTCCTGGGCCAGATGGGTTCACAGCCCGATTCTACACTTCTTGTTGGGATATTATAAAAAAGGATTTGTACAGAATGGTTATGAAGTCTCAGAACTGTACCAAGTTGGGTGGCAATACAAACTCCTCTTTCTTGGCCCTTATCCCAAAAGAAAAAGGTGCTAAGAACTTCAACAGATTCAGGCCTATATCCCTTTGCAATACGGGATATAAAATCATCACCAAAATAATGGCTAATAGACTCAAAAGAATATTGCCCAAACTGATTCCGGAAAATCAAGGTGGGTTTGTGAGAGGGAGACAGATTCTGGATAACATTATCCTAGTCCAAGAAGCCATTCATACCAGCTGTAAGAAAAAAGAGAAGGGCATGGTTATCAAGCTGGATCTAGCCAACGCCTTTGATAGATTCAAGCACGAATTTCTTTTTGCAGTCATGAGGAACTTTGGGTTCAATCAGAAATTTATTGAGTGGGTTAAGGCCTGTATTTCAGCCCCTTGGATAGCCCCCTTGATTAATGGTCGTCCTGCAAACTTTTTCCAGGACTCAAGGGGGTTAAGGCAAGGCTGCCCTCTTTCCCCTGTGCTCTATGTCATCCAAGCCTCGGTGTTAAGCTTCCAATTGCAAAGATGTCTCCTAAACAGGTCCCTTTCAGGCATCAGAGTTGTCCCAAAGGTCAAGGATGTTAATCACGCCCAGTTCGCTGATGACACCCTTTTACTGGGCGATGCCAACCTTAATACATCAAGGAACTTCAAATCTGAACTTGACTATTGTAAAGACAGCTCTGGCAGTGAAATAAATTTTCACAAAAGTAAGATTTATGGGTGGAATTGCACTCCGCGTGAAATGCTGCAGTTATCTCGGATTCTTGAGATGGAAGGTATCAAAATCTGGGACAATTTCACCTATCTGGGGATCCCAATCTTTAAATCCTCCCCTAAGGTTGTTCACTGGCTGCCCCTTTTGGACAAACTCAAAAACAAGATCCATGCGTGGGGAGAAATTTGGCTCAACAAAGCAGGCAAAGTTATCTTGATGAACTCGGTCATTACCAGCCTCCCAATTTACCAGTGCTCGGTTCTCCTCACTCCCAAAACTATAACAAACAAAATAGATGAAATGCTTTGGCGATTCCTTTGGGAAGGCGGTAGAAATTGTGAAAAGAAGCTCCACTTAGTAAAATGGGACAAGGTCAAGAAGCCAAAGATGGAAGGGGGCCTTCATATCAGAGATGTGGTTGTCCACAATCTTGCCATGGGAGGTAAAATTCTTTGGAATATGATCACGGGGAAAAGAAATTGGAGCAAGCAAATTCTCAGGAAAAAATACTTCATAGGTGATAAAGAGAGATGCCTTGAGAAGCCTACTAAAGTGCAGAAAGGTTCCCTGGTTTTTACCCTGTGCAAAAGAGCCCTTCCTCACTTCATATCAAAGCTCACCTGGATCTTCGGGAACAAGGTAAAAATTAGAATCTGGGAGGACTCCATTCTTGGAGAACAGGCCCTTATTTGGTTAAGTGAACTGAGGAACATTAAAGATTGATTGTTGTCTAATAATTGCAAAACGTTATGGGACATCTCCCTTTGGAGTAATGATGATAATGAATCCTGGGAAGGCTGGAATCTAGGAGATTATCCGGATGAGCTTAAGGAGGAAGCCGCACTTCTGCTTGATTTTCTACAAGGGAAGTTGCCAATCAGTGCCAGATCCAAGGATAAGCGGGGATGGGGATCAGACTCGGGGTTATATACAGCAGCAGCTGGCTACTCTGCTATTCTGGATATGTCATGGGTCCCTCCCAATCCAGCCCCGTGGAAAGCTCTCTGGAATTTTCCCTCAACTCCTAAAGTAGATATTTTTATATGGACCTTGCTCCACAACAGCATTTTAACCAGCGATAATCTAAAGAGGAAAGGCTAGGAAGGGCCCTCATGATGTCCTCTGTGTAATCAGGCTGAAGAAACCGTTGAGCATATCTTCTTTATTTGTGATTTTTCTAAAGAATTTTGGGGGCTTCTCTTAGGATCGGTCTCCTTAACTCTTCCAACCTCAGCCTCAGAGCTTCTAAGCAGATGGATGTCCTTATCTCCTTTCAATCTGAGCAAGAAAAATCTCCTCAAAATTACCTGGATGTGGACCCCCAAATTCTTGTGCTGGAAGATCTGGTTGGAGAGGAATAATAGAGTCTTCAAGGAGGAAAGCAGACTGCCATCCCAGGTGGCTATTAAAGCCCGAACTATGCTCTATGAAGCCTTAAGCTCGAAGCTCTCCATTAGAAACTTGATCCCCCTCTCGGTTGAAGAAGAACGTTGGCTTAAGGAGTTCACCCAGAATCAGCAAAGCATGGAAGTAACCAAACCCCTTCAAAAGATGAACTGGGAAATTCGGATGGAGGAGCAAGACTTCATCAAATGGAGATCTGCTCTTGATGAATGGTGCCTCTTTTTCGATGGGGCCTCAAAAGGGAACCCCGGTCAAGATGGAGGAGGTGGCATTATTATTGAGCCTTTTGGCACACTCCATCTGTCATATGCTTGGGGTTTAGGATATGCCTCCAATAATCAAGCTGAGTATCTTGCTCTGTGGCAAGGTCTCACACAAGCGGTGCAGTTGAACGTCCAGACGATTACGATTTTTGGTGACTCCAAATTGGTTGTTGAAGCGCTGAATTCTAAGAAGACCCCAAAGGACATCACTCTTGCCCACACATACAAGAAAGTCCTTCTTCCGTTGTCGCAGTTCAGGAAATATAAGATCTATCACGTTTTGAGGATTCTCAATAGACTGGCAGACACTGAGGCTAATCGTGGTACGCTCCTGAGCAAAACCCAGTTGACTGTAAATGGAGAAACATCAAACCATACAATTCCCTAAGACTATGGTCGCACTTGCCTTGTCTCATCACGTGGGCAATCCAACTGCATATGAAGGATCTCGAATCGATCTGAATCAGTATAGATATCGCTGGACTGGCAGTAATCTTCGCTTAGAGATTCGTTGTCATTGGCAAGCCAGGTGGGGATCACGGGTTTTGGCAGGTTACAAGGAATATAGAGGGAACCACCCAAAGCCATTCTTCAGTATCTTTGTTAGTCGCGGGTATTTGTAGAGCACAAAAGAGAAGCAGCGTTACAGGAGCAGAAGCAATGGAGTTGTCCTCAAAGCCATCTATTTCTCCTCGGGAGAGACTCGAAATGCTAAAAACAGAGTTGGAGAACGTCAGAGCAACCACAATTCAGGGGAAATGGGAATCGCTGAACACTGAGATCCAGGATCTAAGGGAAGAATTAATAGAAGACCTCCAGGTGGGCCTCAAGGACGTTGCTATTATCACGGGCAATCTGGGATATCGTCTCTGCATGCTGGAGAAACAGGTCGAAGAACTAGCCAAGGCAATCAGCAAGATATCGGATGCTACAGCAGAGGCCATCTCCAAAATTGGGTAAGGCAGGACAACGGTGGTGGGCTTTGCTTGTTAGCCCTCAGTTTTCTCTATCGACCTTTGCAGAAGATCGTGTATTCGATAAATAGTAGACTAGGTTATTATATGTCTATGAATCACCAGAATCTAGATTTCTGGATTTTGCTTTGTAAGGATGTGTGTGCCAAGCTGAAGATGAAGATCAGCATAGCAGACTCGAATATGTATTGTAAGGCCCTGGCAGCCCTTTCTGCCAGACTCTAAATAAAAATCTTTAACCGTTCTCGTAAAAAAAAAAACATCCAAATCATAAAAGAAGATATCTTAAATAATAAGAGAACAATATCACTTAGGTCGGGAACAACTAAATTTTCGTTCGAGGAATATTAATACTGACACAATTAAGTCTCATTATAACAGTTCATCGTGGAAGTGCAATGTTCTGCAAAGAATTGAATTAGGATGGTCCTATCATTTTACGATTCGAAAGTTTTGCTCAACACTTAGAGGTTAGTATCGTCTCTTATCATCAACTACGACAAAACAGAGAATGATGTGATGGCATTACAAGCCAAATAAAAACACGTCAAATCCTTCCATCACTATGCTTTAAGTACAAAGCATTTCAAAAGGGGAAGACAATGTTATGAACACAAATATATAAATATATAAATGAATAATCAATAAATTAGTAATTTTAATAATTACTAATGAAGAGACACCTCATGATGAAGGGTCACTTCTCTTCACGAAAGGGCACCCTTGCGTGGGTATATACACGACCCTCATTCTCATTGTAAACATCATCTCATATTCATCATATCTTATTCAATTATTTATTACTTAAATCCTATATGGATTTTAACCTATTGTCCTTTTTACTGAGTTGGTTCACCACAAAATGGATGAAGGAAAGCGTGAAAGGTTTGGATTCAAGAAAAAAATAAAACAAAACTAATGAGCAAAATAGGGGAATTGTAAAACTCATCGCCCATCATAAGAGATATTACAATTTGGTTACATAATTCTTTCCAGGAATTTCTTTTGAAATTTAAGCCTCTATCACTTACGATAACTTTTGGAAGGCCATCAAAACTATACACATTTCTATAGAATATATATGCTATTTATTTTGCTTAATTTGTTATTTGAATAACTATAAAGTTGTTGACCAAAATTGGTCATCTATATTTTCCCGCTGCTGGAATAACAAAAAAAAAATATATTAAAAGAAGAAAATTTGTGAATGAGAATAGGTTCATTGCGTAGCCCTCAGTCTCAACTTCACCACACATTTTTTGGATAAAAAATCTGAGTTTGTATGCTCAAGATATCCAAGTTTACGTTTAAACGCCCAATGAGCACTTCTTCATTTTGCGGGAAAGCCAATTTTCTTGGAACAAAGAATTTTTTAGAACCATGATCATTCTCATGGAACCATGAAATTTCTTAGAACCTTATTTGATTATCTTGGAAGAAATCCTCTTACAATTCTTTTAAATTCTGTGGAATAAACCACGTAAAAATCCATGGAATAACCCATGTAGAATTATGTGGAATGAACCACGTAAAATATTGTGGTATAAACCACGAAAATATTGTGGTATAAACCACGTAAATATTATGGATAATCCACATATATATTGGGATACCTCCCAATACTTAGTTTATTTGATCTCCTCCCTTACTATCTCCTCTCCTCTTTTATTTACAACACTTAGTTTTATTTTTAAAACCCGCTCCTTACTCTTTATCCCTCCACTCTTATACTCTCCACACCTCACATGCTTAGTTTATTTTCCTAACACACCCCTTCCCCCTCACTCCACTTTACCCTCTCCTCTCCCCTCACTTATCTTATTACACACTTAATATTATTTTGCATACTCTTCGGCAGGGCGAACTCACGTCATTCTATATCTCCCTCACTCCTCACCCCCGACTCTGCCTCCGCTACCCGTGAATTACCCAGTCCCCTAACTTCTGCTACCCATAAATTACCCCCTTCCCTAACTACCCACTCCTTCCCCCTCTCATTCCCTCCTCCCATACTTAACCCATTTCCCACTTACCTTGTGACTTAATATTTTATTGCTAACCACTTGTTCCACAACACATGGCAGCCCATGATTTGATGATATGGAAATTTTATTAACTAGTGAAACCATGCCACATGGCATATCTATATAATATATCCAACCACATGAGTACATGTGGAAACCTATGGGAATGTGACCCCTCACTCCTCACCCTTGACTCCACCTCCGCTACCCATGAATTACCCCACCCCCTCATTTCGGCTACCCATAAATTACCCCCTTCCCTAACTACCCACTCCTTCCGCCTCGCGTTCCCTCCTCCCATATTTAACCCATTTCCCACTTACCTTATGAATTAATATTTTATTGCTAACCACTTGTTCCATGAAACATGGAATCCCATGATTTGATGATATAGATATTTTATTAACCAATGAAACAATGCCACGTGGCAGATTTATATCCAACCACATGAGGACATGTGGCAACCTATGGGAATGTGGCATGTGGCAGCCAATTAACTTGTGACATGTGGAAGTTGATGGTGAATTATCATGTGATGACATGTGGCGATATGTGGATGGTTGACTCATATGCTCATTGGGCATGGTGGAGTATAATTTTGGTCAAAATATTAGTATTTAATCAATTTTCTAAGAGGAGGTTGAACCCTCTTAAGCTCCATAGTTTTCTCTCTTATGTTTATTATTAAGTGTAAGATACACTTAATATTATATACTATTAATACTTTCATACTCCCATGCATGTGGGTTAAGTTTTTTTTTTTTTTGACCAAAAAGTCAAATTTACAAAGGAGAAAAAACGAATTTGAGATCAAGGGCCCACATTTGTCCATCAAACTTAATCGACAGTGGTTGAGTCATCATTTTGCAAAGGCCATAACTTGAGCTTCGGGCAACGAAATCGAGCAAATTTTATACCGTTGGAAATTTATTTCGACAAAGAAAATGATGATATATGTTAGAAGGGCTGAAATTGGTTACATTTTTCCCAGAAATTGAAATATCAGTCGGCTTCATTTTTAATGGATCTGCTTGACAACTTAACTTCATGAGCTCATATCTTGAGATCCGTGAGACGGATTTGGACAGAATTTATATCGTTGGAAAGATAAGAAGTTGAAAATCACATCTGAAATGATTTAAATGGCTGAAAATTTAATTATCCTATCCAAAAAATTAAAACATAGTTCCCCTCTTTAAAAGGGAAATTAATTAAATTTTGAAAATAAAGTTTATTTAAAAAAAATTATTAAAAAAGGAAAGGGACCCATTTGAAAGATGAGGATATTAATGATGTAAGTTAATTAATGAGGAATTAATTAAAAACAATACTTCAAGAAGAAAAGTGTACGGGAAATTCAAGAAAGGAAAATCCCTAACTACTCAAGTAGTTAGAAGATTTAATTTAAAAAAGAGAAGAAGTGTTTCATCAAGGGTTCCACAATTAGAATTATTCAAAGTGGTATGGACAGAAGATCGGAAGAAGACATCATATGCAACGAAAATTCTGATCAACAAAGAGAAAACTCCATCTTCTCCACTCTTTTTCTTCTTCTACACCATTTCTCATAACTTTATGTTTGAATCTCTTAATTGAGCACAAGGTTGAGTTCTTGAGTGTTCTTCTTGTATTCTTCAAAAGACTTTTCTTATATGATCATGGAGTATTTACAGTCATATATGTGATTGTCATATGTTTTGAAATGAAGAACATATTTCATGAATAAAACTCCACCAAGAATTACTTAGGGGTTGATTTCAATTCTATCTTGTAACTTTGAGTCTTAAGTATGAGATATTTGAAGTTGATCTATCAAATTCTATTTTGATATTAACAGTAATACTCTTTTAAAATTCTTTGAGATGATCAAACTATTCTCTCCTATTTCTCGTGAAGAAGATATGGATGTATTTTGTATGTGATTAAGAAGATTATATATTTGATGTTGAGCACAAAGAAATTTTGATGTTGAAACCCTCCTTCAATCTTTTCTATTGTTAAAAACAACTTGTTGCACATAAATATCAGATCAGGTTATTGAAGAACCATTTTATTGAATAAATTCAAGCAATAAAGATCTAGGGTTTGTTGCCTTAGTGTTTCCCCTAATCCAAGATATTACCGATATATCTTTCAGCCAAAGAAGAGTACCAGCTCTATAAAAATGCAGGGGGATTCATATCCTTGTGAGGTTATCATTTCGGTCTTAATAGATTCAAACGTCAACAAAAGTGTTCATATTTCATTAATTTAACCACTATCACAAAGATTAAAATCTAACATGGGAGTTCATCAATAAAATCCAACAAAATCTCTTACTATTTTTTACGAGGGATATTGAAGGGTTGAAGAAAACCAAGGTATGGAAAAGTATGACTTTTAGTCCTTCCACATGTGTTACTCTCTGCTACATATATTTTTATATCATTCTTCATGTCTTTCTAGAAATAATATTGTCATGCATTATAGTATCTCTTAAAGAATATTTTGTGACTAGTTGTTGGACACTTATTAAGGCCCTTGGGCCCCTATGTTAAGGCCCTAATAAGCATTCATTATCAGTTTATTTGTTATATTGGTAGCTCAGTTAGAACCTTTCATTATAATTGTACCCTTTGTCTCCTATATATATATATACCAAGGAGACCTAGTCTTAGGATTATCATATCTTGTCTTGGCATTGGATTCATTTTAAAAGGAGGTTTTTCCCTCGAAGTGGAATGTATTCATTGATTTTTTATCATTTTTAACTATCTTGGTTCATAAGATTTGATTTCGGAGCTACGATCCTAGTGTTTTTCTCCATCAATAAAACAACTTGGAATTTCCGCTATAACTTTTTTTCCTGTAAATTTTTCGATAAAAAAAAATCAGGAGACTAAGATGAAATATCAAGGTACAGGTGGTCAAAATTTCAAGGTTTGGTTCATTATACTTTTGGGGTTATATCCTATGGAATATAGGGTTTGTGACTCATGCTGAAATTAGTTTTAGAGAATTCATCTTGGAATTTTCACTATAACTTCTTTTGTTGGAAGTTTCAAACAAAGAAATTTTGTGGAGACTAAGGAGAAATGTCATCGTACAAGTAATCAAAATTGTAGGTTTTGGTTCGCTACATTTTTAGAGATACAGCCCATGTAAGACAAGGTTTATGACTAATCTTGAAATCATTTTTAAAAGAGTCATCTTGGCATTTTCCCTGTAACATTTTCAATGAAGTTTCAAACTATGAAATTTTGAAAATCCTGAAATGACACAGTGAAGCACATGTGGAAAATTTTTCATATTTTGACTCATTATATTTTATGATATATTGCTTGTGGAAGTTAGGTTTTTTTGCAGAAGTTAGTTTCTAGTGATTTTGAGAAAAAAAAATTGGTTAGCAAGCTTATTTTTAAATTTTTTTTAGAGACATGTTCCAACATCTTTAAATAACATAGGATCTGTCATTTAGTTGGTAAAACTGAAATTGGGGAACAATACATGTAGAAAATACACATGGTTTCATGTTGTTGAAAACACATTGTTTCACCTGGTTGGAAACTCTCATAACCCATGTTTGTACCCATTTGAGTAGTACCACATCAGACAATACTTGTAGATAGAATCTCACTTCCACGTACCTTTGTGTATATAGGAATTCCCCTAGGTATACCTGAAACCAGTCTTAGATAAGCTATTTTTTTGTCTTGTTGCTATAGCATACCGAGAACAACACTCGGGGTGACCACTCTATAGTACTTGGGTAGTTGAATAGTATGGCTAATGACATGGTTGAGCCTCCTTAGTTAGTGCCCTGAGATATTAGGCCGAGTACTATTGTTGGACCCTGCACGCATATCAGAGATCTATAGCACCCGATACTCTCTTGTCCTTAGGACCCAATAACTTTTTCCCATGGCTCCAAAGAAAGATCCAAAATTTACTTCACCAATTAAAAACCTGTTGAAATTACTAAGAAAACTGAGAGGGGGGGGTGAATCAGTTGTAATTGAGCTTAAACAATTTTAAGTCTATTAAAATATTATTAATCTTTCTTCAAGTGATCATCAACATTATACAGCATATGGACAGTAAAATTAAAAAGCATCAGTCACACATAAGGTAGACGCAGAGACAGATTTTCACGAGGAAACCCATAAAGGGAGAAACCCTCTTCTTCTTCGAAATGATAGGCAGTCTTTTAAGTTTTGTACATCATTTATAATTGAGCACCAACTCAATGTGAGGTTGCTACCTCTGTTTTACAAGATGCAACTTGTTTGAGAGCACCAACTCTCTAGTTTCTCTAGCACCCACTAGAAGGAAGCACCAACTCCCTGGTTTCTCTAGCACCAACTCCCTATATGTTCCAGCATCAACTGGATGGAAGCATCAACTTCCAGTTACACAGGCTCCAACCTGTATAACAGAGAACTCTTGTTCTCCCTTGCACCACCCTGCCACCCTGGTTTCTCTAGCTACAACCAGATGGAAGCTACAACTTCCTGTGTTCAAGCTCCCACTTGAACCTCTGAGGACAACAGTCCTCCCGAGCACCTCCCAACCTCCCTGAAATATGAAAGAATAAATACACATACAACTATGTAGATATATCAATTCTTACCTATCTTTCCTTGTTCTATAAATCTGGTCTTATACTCACTGTTCTGAAATTCTTCTCTTCCTCTGTCTATTCAGCAGGTCTGCTCTACATCATCTTGTTCTATCATTATGCTCTACTTCGACTTGTTCAGTTATTCTTCTATGTGTTTCATCTCTCACTGTACATATGCTCAATCTCACACTGCGCATCCTCTCATTTTCCCTTTCTTTACAGTTTCATTCATTTTCATCTAGAACAACCAACCTCATATAGTCTGTCTCATTTTCTTTTATACACACACCCACGGCAGTTCAACTTCCCATCTCCTTAGGCAAAAGGAAGACACCTGTCTGAGAAACTAAAACGCCAACTGATCGGCAATCATGAGTCAGTTTCGCTAACAGATTCGAAACTGAGGAGTTAACTATGAGAGAGAACAGTAACCCTCTGATCAACACTTGATCTGATGGTTTAGATCATTCCGCGATTTCGCATATCGCGAATTCGACATTCCTGATGTTCAAATTTCTTGTCACTTACAAATCCCGATCCACGAAACTCCGTAAAGAAGTTGGATCAACGGTCTAGATCATATCTTGATCTGACGGTTCAGATTCAGCCGGGATTTCACACATCATGATTTCGACACTCTGGACGTTCAGTGTTTTTGTCACTTCAAATTCTCGATCCACGAAACTCCATAAAGAAGTCGGATCAACGGTCCAGATCACATCTTGATCTGACGGTTGCAATTACATCGCGATTTCGCATATCGCGATTTCGAAATTCATGTTGCATTGTTTCTTTTGCCTCTCCATGTCGCGATTCACGAAACTCCGATATGGGGTTAGATCAATGGTCCAGGTCTGATTTTGACTTGACGGCTGCGATTGAATCGCGATTTTGCATTTCTTGTTGCATTGTTTTCTTGCCTCTCCATGTTGCGATTCGCGAAACTCCGATATGGAGTTGGATCAACGGTCCAGATCTGATCTTGCTTCAATGACTGCGATTGAATCGCGATTTCGCATATCACGATTTCACATTTCTTGTTGCATTGTTTTCTTGCCTCTCCATGTTGTGATTCGTGAAACTTCGATATGGATTTGGATCAACGGTCCAGATCTGATCTTGCTTCAATGGCTGCAATTGAATCGCGATTTCGCATATCGCGATTTCGCATTTCTTGTTGTTAATATTACTTGACATATCCAACTCTCGATCCGCGAAACTCCGACATGGACTGGAATCAACGGTCTAGATTCAACCTTAATCTGACGGCTCAGATTAAATCATGATTTCAATAAATTAAGGAACCCTATTCCTTTGACTCTCCAGTCAGCGAAATGACGATCTATCCCCACGTGTCCTGCGCTTTGATCTAACGTATGAGATCTATCCTCCTCTTCAGTGCGCTCTTCTTGTCGATCTGACGGCCCTTGTTCTTTCGGGAATTTGAAGGGGATCCAACGATCAGACTTTACGGTCCTACCTCTTCAGCATGCTCTTGTTCATATCTGATGGCCATCGGGAATTCAGGATGGGATCCAACGAACATGGTTGTTGCTCTTCCCCGATTATCACTATATCGTTGATCATCCCCGCAGTACTAAAGCCATAATCACTACTGTACTTGCCATCAATGACAGGCATATGTTGCCTGTAAAACATGCCAACAGTCCTCTGTACATTCTTCCTGTACTCATGCCATCTTCACTAATGCACGTCTGTTACTTTCTGACATTCTTTTGTTTGCCTGTCTGTTACAAACTTCCTGTACTCATGTCATCTTCATTGTTGTACTTGCCATCAATGACAAGCATTCACTGTCTGTAAAATATTTTCCAACAATCTCCCCCTTTGGCATTGATGGCAACACAAGCACCCACATGCATTCGGACTCGACTCTCCTCCCGAACTCTTTTCTCCCCCTTTGACATCAATGTCAAATAAGAACCATTCTTCCCCTGATCTCGTTACAAAACATACTCCCCATGTCGACTATAAGCATCTTAGAAATACACTAGATATTCAATAAGTACTCCCCCTGACCAGGTGAGCATATTAGACACAAGAAATTATAACCCCCAACTTTTGACGAAGATATCCAAAAGGGGTCGCTGCTAATGGTTTAGTAAAGATATCAGCAATCTGTTCTGTAGAAGGTATATAATTCAGTTGAACAATTATGTTTGTAACTTGTTCTCTGAGAAAATGGTACTTTATTGGAATATGCTTAGTCTTGGAATGAAGAACAGGATTCTTGGAGACACTAATGGCACCGGTGTTATCACAATGAATTTGAATGGGATCAGTGTAAATTACCTTCAGATCTGCAAGAGTTTGTATCATCCATAAAATTTGTGTGCAGCAAGTAGCAGCAGCAATGTATTCTGCCTCTGTAGTGGATAATGAAATGGATCCTTGTTTTTTACTAAGCCATGAAACTAATGAGTCACCCAGAAAGAATGCTCCTCCACTGGTGCTTTTTCTCTCATCAACACCGTTTGCCCAATCTGCATCTGAATAAGCAGTTAACTGGAAATTCTGATTTCTAGGATACCACAGACCATAAGTCATTGTTCCCTTCAAGTATTTAAGTATCCTTTTGACAGCTACGAAATGACTTTGTTTAGGAGCAGACTGAAAACGACCTACCATTCCAACAGCTTTCATTATATCAGGACGAGATGTTGTGATGTACAGAAGACTACCTATCATAGAGCGATATGTCCTTTGATCAACATCAGGTGAGATATCATCTTTGCTCAGCTTGCAACCAACCACCATAGGTGTGCTGACTGTAGAGGAATCTTCCATCTGAAATTTCTTCAACATCTCTTTCAAATATTTTTCTTGAGAAATAAAAATTCCTGCAGAGCTTTGTTTTACCTGTAAGCCAAGAAAATATGACAGTTCTCCTATCATGGACATTTCAAATTCTGTTTGCATAGAATTAGCAAACCACTGGACAGATGATTCATTAGTACAGCCAAAAATAATATCATCTACATAAACCAACACAACTAGTAAGTTATCACCTTTAGACTTAATGAAAAGGTTACTGTCAACAGTACCTTTCTTGAACCCTTTTTCTTGTAGAAATTTGTCCATTTTATAATACCAAGCTCGTGGTGCTTGTTTTAGTCCGTATAAGGCCTTCTTCAGCTTACAAACATAATTAGGATTATCTGTCAATGAGAATCCTTCAGGTTGCTCCATATATACTTCTTCCT
>JASDQU010100788.1:379234-450750 GCA_032191745.1 Picea mariana
CCTCGATATCATCTAATTCTGAATCAGTATTCTTGTCTGCTTTAAAAGATGCTTCTCTAGTACTGGATTTATCTTTATTAATTTTCATTTCATATGCAGTTAGAGTTCCTAGAAGTTGATCAATGGACAAAGTTTTAAGATCATTTAATTCTTCTATTGCAGAGACTTTTGGATTAAATTTATCAGGCAGAGATCTTAAAATCTTCTGAACTAAGAGTGGGTCATCAAACTTCTCACCAAGACCCTTCATGGCATTTACAAGTTCTTCAACTCTTAAAAAATACTTGCTAATTGTTTCATCTTCATTCATCTTTAGTTGTTCAAATTTCAATCTATATGTTTGAAGTTTAGCATCTTTTACTTTCTCATTTCCTTCATAACTGCTAATAAGTTTATCCCACATTGCTTTGGTAGTATCAAGATGCATCACCTTTACAAACTCAGCTTCAGCAAGTCCATTCAAGATATCATTCATTCCCTTAGCATTAAAACTAAACTCTAACTTATCATCCTTGGAGGCTAGCACAACAGGCTTTGTATATCCAGTCTCTACTACATCCCAAACATCAGCACCCAAGGCCATTAAGTATGTTCTCATTCTAATCTTCCAGAAGGAAAAATTTGTTCCATCAAACAGAGGGGGCTTAGAGGCTGAAGTCCCTTCATGACTTGTCATGTTTAAGCTTACAAATCTACCTTTGAATAAAAGGAACCCGCTCTGATACCAATTGTCGAAATTACTAAGACAACTGAGAGGGGGGGGTGAATCAGTTGTAATTGAGCTTAAACAATTTTAAGTCTATTAAAATATTATTAATCTTTCTTCAAGTGATCATCAACATTATACAGCATATGGACAGTAAAAGTAAAAAGCATCAGTCACACATAAGGTATACGCAGAGACAGATTTTCACGAGGAAACCCATAAAGGGAGAAAACCTCTTCTTCTTCGAAATGATAGGTAGTCTTTTAAGTTTTGTACATCATTTATAATTGAGCACCAACTCAATGTGAGGCTGCTACCTCTGTTTTACAAGCTGCAACTTGTTTGAGAGCACCAACTCTCTGGTTTCTCTAGCACCCACTAGAAGGAAGCACCAACTCCCTAGTTTCTCTAGCACCCACTAGAAGGAAGCACCAACTCCCTATATGTTCCAACACCAACTGAATGGAAGCATCAACTTCCAGTTACACAGGCTCCAACCTGTATAACAGAGAACTCTTGTTCTCCCTTGCACCACCCTGGTTTCTCTGGCTACAACCAGATGGAAGCTACAACTTCCTGTGTTCAAGATCCCACTTGAACCTCTGAGGACAACAGTCCTCCCGATCACCTCCCAACCTCCCTGAAATATGAAAGAATAAATACACAGACAACTATGCAGATATATCAATTCTTACCTATCTTTCCTTGTTCTATAAATCTGGTCTTCTACTCACTGTTCTACAATTCTTCTCTTCCTCTGTCTATTCAGCAGGTCTGCTCTGCATCAGCTTGTTCTATCATTCTGCTCTGCTTCGACTTGTTCAGTTATTCTGCTCTGCGTTTCATCTCTCACTGCACATATGCTCAATCTCATACTGCGCATCCTCTCATTTTCTTTTTCTTTACAGTTTCATTCATTTTCATCCAGAAGAGCCAACCTCATATAGTCTATCTCATTTTCTTTTATACACACACCCACGGCAGTTCAACTTCCCATCTCCTTAGGCAAAAGGAAGACACATGTCTAAGCAACTGAAACGCCAACTGATCGGCACTCGTGAATCAGTTTCGCTAACAGATTCGAAACTGAGGAGTTAATTGTGAGAGAGAACAGTAACCCTCCGATCAACACTTGATCTGATGGTTCAGATCATTCCGCGATTTCACATATCGCGAATTCGACATTCCAGATGTTCAAAGTTCTTGTCACTTACAAATCCCGATCCACAAAACTCCATAAAGAAGTCGGATCAATGGTTCAGATCATATCTTGATCTGACAATTCAGATTCAGTCGGGATTTCACACATCGCGATTTCGACACTCTGGACGTTCAGTGTTTTTGTCACTTCAAATTCCTGATCCACGAAACTCCATAAATAAGTCGGATCAACGGTCCAGATCACATCTTGATCTAATGGTTGCAATTACATCACGATTTCTCATATCGCGATTTCAAAATTCATGTTGCATTGTTTCTTTTTCCTCTCCATGTCGTGATTCGCGAAACTCCGATATGGGGTTAGATCAACGGTCCAGGTCTGATCTTGACTTGACGGCTACGATTGAATCACGATTTCGCATTTCTTGTTGCATTATTTTCTTGCCTCTCCATATTGTGATTCGCGAAACTCCGATATGGAGTTGGATCAACGGTCCAGATCTGATCTTGCTTCAACGGCTGCGATTGAATCGTGATTTCGCATTTCTTGTTGCATTGTTTTCTTGCCTCTCCATGTTGCGATTCGCGAAACTCCGATATGGAGTTGGATCAACGGTCCAGATCTGATCTTGCTTCAATGGCTGCGATTGAATCGCGATTTCACATTTCTTGTTGTTAATATTACTTGACATCTCCAACTCTCGATCCGTGAAACTCCGACATGGACTGGAATCAACGATCCAGATTCAGCCTTTATCTGACGTCTCAGATTAAATCGTGATTTCAATAAATTAAGGAACCATGTTCCTTTGACTCTCCAGTCAGCGAAATGATGATCTATCCCCACGTGTCCTGCGCTTTGATCTAACGTCTGAGATCTGTCCTTCTCTTCAGTGCGCTCTTCTTGTCGATCTGATGGCCCTTGTTCTTTCGGGAATTTGAAGGGGATCCAACGATCAGACTTTACGGGCCTACCTCTTCAGCATGCTCTTGTTCAGATCTGACGGCCATCGAGAATTCAGGATGGGATCCAACAAACATGGTTGTTTCTCTTCCCCGATTATCACTGCACCACTGATCATCCCTGATGTACTCAAGCCATCATCACTACTGTACTTGCCATCAATGACAGGCATACGCTGCCTGTAAAACATGTCAACAGTCCTCTGTACATTCTTCCTGTACTCATGCCATCTTCACTAATGCTCGTCTGTTACTTTCTGCCATTCTTCTGTTTGCCTGTCTGTTACAAACTTCCTGTACTCATGCCATCTTCATTGTTGTACTTGCCATCTGACAAGCATTCGCTGTCTGTTAAATATTTGCCAACAAAACCTCCAGAAATCTCTTCCATGACTCATGAAGAAAACGAGGAGATATGAAACCAACAATCCAAATAGGACAGTCAAATCAACGAATTGAATGATAGGTCACTGAAAAAAGGTTGATTTTATGAATACTCAAACATAAATGGAAGGAAATATAGAACAGTTGGAACAAAAGATGGATGGAAAGTTGGAAAAAATGGAACAGAAAATTATAGAATCCTTAAATAGGAGGCTCCCTAAAATTGATAAGGTGTCTGAAGGCACTCATGAAAATAAAGGTAGTATTCATGTTGAAAAAATTTCCAATAAAAGGAATTTCTATGGGGGTTTAACTCCAATAGTGGAGTTACTTATGGATGTTTTCCCAAAAGGAGTGAACCTTCCCAAGGTTGAATTAAATAATTTTGATTGAATGGAGGTATTTACCTGGGTGAACCAAATAGATCAATATTTTGAACTACATAATATTATGGATGATAAGCAAAGGATTCACATAGCAACTTTGAATTTTGAGATAAAACCATATCAATGGTATCAATGGGTAGCTAAAAGGAAACTCCATTCTTATCATTATATTTGGGGTTTATTTATAAGAGAATTAGAAGTACAATATGGGAAAGTTTGTAAACAAGACTACTTCAATCAATTGACAAGAATCAAGCACTTAAGTGATATTAAATATTATAATTCAAAATTTTGGGTATTGGCCACAAGGTTGGATAACATAAGTGATGAACATTTGTTGGAAGCTTACATGGGTGGATTAAAAAGATACATTGAACATGAGGTTTTCCTAAAAGATCTTGAAAATATTATGTAATCTATGCAATTTACTCATCATATTTAAGCCAAGAATAAGGCTACACACAAGTCTGACTTTGGAGCATACACAGGAAGTAGAGATCATTTTTTGGTTCATAAGATAACCTTACCTCAAACTACTCGAATGTCACATAAGGAAATAGAGTAAAGAAGAACAAAACGACTATGCTTTGGTTGTAACAATGAATGGTCAAAAGGGCATAAATGTCAAGAAACAAAATTGTTCACTTTGGAAAACAATGATGAGATTTGAATAGGAAGGAATTCAATATGAACTCAAAGGGTTAAAATCTGGACCTTCTCAATTCATTAGCTCTTATAGATGGAAAATCTCGGAAAAAAGGTAGCAAGGGAGTTGTGCTTAAACTTTATTCTATGGAAGTTAAGTAGGAAGATGAAAATATTCAAGAGGAATTAATATGTGTTATCCCCATTTTGTGGATAACTATGGATATTATGTCTTGAGGCCCTCAGGTTGCAGATATGGAAGGCCAAGAGACTAGATGACCAACATTTTGCACAGATGGAGACCCCGCTCACCACCACAGATGGTCGCATATTTCCAGATGGCATCCACCACATCAGTTAGCTTCTAGAAGGTAGTGGGCCTTGCTCCATGAGGTACAAGTCAATATTATGGTAAGCATCATTTCAATATTTAATCCATTTAAGTATGTTGTATCTTAGATTGCTCTAGATTTCATGACATATGCTTGGAAACTATGCCTTTTTCCCTGCTTCACCTTGGTGGTTGACATTGTGCCCTTGATCCAGATGGATATCAGTGACCACCCACCTATTCCATTGGCTTGAAAAACAGTTTTCCACGTTGGCAGTTTTTCGAGTTCCAAACTTCAGGGGCCGTTTTGAGGCCCTAAACCACATTTTTTGGGGATTTGGGGCCAGGTGACTGCCTAAGGCACTTACCTAGGCTAGTCGAAAATTTTTATTCTCGGTTAGACCATTCCAACGAACTATAATGCGCATAAAACAGAGGTCGTATGCAAAATTTATGACCTCGGGAAGTTGATGAACTAACTTACCCAAACTGGGCCCACATGACTTTTGGCGCTTCATCTCCTATGGTTAGGTTTTTGGATGTCTAGGGTTTTTGACATTCTTGTTTATTGTAAAAAGGCCTTCAGAGCCTCATTGTAGCCATCTTCTTGTGAATGAGCGTAGTCGTCACATCTCTTCTCAGAAATAAGCTGCCACCATTCCAGCAAGCTTGTTTTCCGCTGCATTTTACAGTTTCAGCTTATTTCCTTATTGATTAGAAAACCAATTTTACTGTATCTCTGTTATTTTGTGTTAAGCATATTTTAATAATATGTATTCATTTCATTTTTCTCATAAAATCTGGATCATTGGTATCAGAGTGGTCTTCTCCTTGTCATCTTAATCCATGTCCCCAACGAGGTCAGGGTACAAAGAATTGGGTCTTGAGCTTGTTTCTCTTGACGACAAAATCTCTCGCACGCCTAAGCGACCTCTCATGGCAGGAGAAAATAAATATGATGGGATAGGAGATCCTTTCAAAATGTTTCCTAAGGAATCCCTCACGCAACAGAGGAACGAGATGATGGATAGTTTCACGCAAATCCTTCGACGGCTACCAACAGGCGACGCATATTCCTCGAGCAGAGGCGTCGCCCCCTTCAAGGTACAAATCAACTTAGATATTCCTATATTTGAAGGTTAGATAGACGCAGATGTTGTAGACAAGTGGTTGAATCTACTAGAAGGGTATTTTTCTGTCCATAACTTTTCGAATAGAGAAAAGATTACTTTTGCACTCCTCAAAGTCGTTCCCCGTGTCAAAAATTGGTGGGAAATTTTATGTGAGCAAAAGAAAACAGAGGAACACTCATTATTGACACTCGCAGCCACCTGGGAATCCTTTAGGGATTCTATTAAGTAACAATACTACCATGTTGGAAGTTATGATAACTTGTATGCCAAATGGACCACACTGCGATAAGAAAGAGACCAAGCAGTGCCAGAGTTCACAAATATCTTCCATACATTACACACCAAGCTGGGTATCAAATATTCAGAGTGACATCTGGTGCTCAAGTATCATGGTTCTTTGCATAGATACATCCAGACCGAAATGGAATTTCTGGACATCTCGTCCTTGGGCGCTACCTACTGATATGTCGTCAAAATTGATCAAAAGCTCAAACAAAAGATGCGACAATTTGGGCCTGGGACACCTCACAGCAAAATCCAGGAAAGGGCAGCCCCAACCCACAAAACAAAGGATAGAGCAAAGATGGATAGTATCAGGACAACCAAACCAAGCTGCAAGCAAAGAAGGACACCGGAAAGACAAAGAAAGATACCAGGAAGTGGTGTGACTTCCATAAGATCCCTTGGCATAACACTGTTGACTTTCGCTCAAAGAAGTCATTGGTGGTCGAAGTGAAAGCCTCTGAATTAGATGTGGGTTCTGACTCTAAGTCAGAACCAAAAAGAGGAAGACGGATCATTGACATGGAACCCAGTGCCACCGTTTCTACCACCAAGCTCCAGCCTAGTGAACCAAACAAGCTAGAAGAAGGAGAGTGCCTCTTCCATTCATAGATGTGCGTAAAAGGCACCCCACTGCACTTAATCATTGATAGCGGTAGCCAAAAGAACCTCATCTCAGCATAGGTCATCAAGCGGTTGGCCCTGCCGACAACGTCGCACCCACAACCCTACACCATTGGATGGTTCCGCCAAGGAAGTGATCTTTGCATCAGCCAACAATGTCGACTATCAGACGGCATCAAGCCCTTCAAAGATGAAGTATTGTGTGATGTTGGTCCTCTCGAAGTTTGTAATGTTCTTTTGGGCCAACCTTATTTATGGAAACATCATACTCTATATGAGTCTAGGCCTCGTAGTGTTATTATTACTTTGAACTTGAAATTGTACAGGATACCCAAGGGAGTCCCTCCTAGTGTTATTTCATTGATCTCTGCCAAGCAATGCATGAAGGTCATCTCTCAGACCAGGAAACTTGTCTTCTTCGTGATTCGCTCTCAGAGTGAGAAAAATATCGCAACCACATCCAGGGCCTCCACGACCGATCTCTCCACACAAAAGAGAAAAGTGGATAAGGTCGTGGAAGAATACGCAGGTGTCTTCTCCTCTCCTATCGGGGTACCTCTGCACTGTCAGGTCAAGCATCCCATCGATCTGACCCCAGACGCACCGCTACCCAATGGGCCAGTCTATTGTCACTCTCTGTTAGAAAACAAGGAGATCAAGAGGCAGATCCAAGATCTACTCCACAAGGGGCACATACATCCTAGCTCATCCCCTTGTGGGAGCCCAATCATGTTGGTGCAGAAGAAAGACGGGACCTGGCAACTCTGCATTAATTACAAGGCCCTGACTAAAATCACAGTCTGAAACCGGTACCTGATTCCCCGAATTGACGACCTCCTTGATCAGCTCACGGGGGGAAAATACTTCAATAAGATTGATCTGAAGTCTGGCTACCACCAGGTTCCAATAGAACAGACAGATGTATGGAAGACTGCCTTCAAGTCAAAAGAAGGTCTTTTTGAATGGTTGGTCATGCCCTTTGGTTTGACAAATGCTCCAACAACTTTTATGAGGATGATGGGCGATATCCTACGACCTTTCACCGATACTTTTGTAGTGGTGTATCTGGCTGACATCCTCATCAACATAAAGACTTGGGCGGAACACGTGTAGCATATTCAGTAGGTTCTGCACACCCTGCGGCAACACAAACTATATGCAAACTTGGAAAAATGCTCCTTTGGCATGGACAAGGTGCATTACTTAGGCTACATCATTGATCAGCATGGTGTGCATTTGGATCTAGCCAAGATCCAGGTCATTCGTGACTAGCCAGCCCCAACCACACTCATTGAACTTAGGAGCTTCTTGGGCCTCGCCAATTTCTATTGCATGTTCGTGTTGGGATTCTTTCATATCGCATGGACCCTCAGCCAAGTAACCAGGGGTGGCGGTAAGGAAAAAATTGTGCGGGGCCTATCCCAACAAAAATCCTTCGATGACTTGAAGAAGCGGTTGTGCTCATCCCCAGTACTTTCATCACCGGACCTGCAACATCCCTTTCAGATCGAGACAGATGCTTCAGACTTGTTCTCACTCGACACGGCCACCCCGTGGCATATCATAGTGAGACACTATCAGATGTTGTCCGCAAGTACCCTACTTACGATAAAGAAATGTACTCCATTGTGAAACCGCTAGTGGAGACATTACTCTCTTGGGAAGGAGACAGTCATCCACAGTGATCACAAACCACTACAGTTCATGCAGACCCAAGGAAAATTGTAGAATGACCGCCATCGAACGTGGTCAACATACTTACAGCAGTTCCACCTCAACATCAAGTATAAAATAGGAAGTACCAACCAAGTTTTTGACTGCCTCATCCAACCTCCAGTCGTGGCACTCACCACGGTGCTAGACTCTTGCATCCATGAGACCTCTAGATGGCCCCACCTCTACGAGACAGACCCTGATTTCTCCACCACCTACCAAATGTTGGGCGCTAACTCAGGGGTCATTAATCTCCATCTTCAGGACAGGTTGTTGTGTCGTCTGGGCCATCTCTACGTTCCATCAAGCGAGCGCATGAAGCTGATTTGGGAACCTCACTACAGTCGGGTGGCAGGATACTTTGGCATTGAAAAGACAGTGGCAGTGTTGCAGAAACATTTCTATTGGCCGAAACTTCGACAGGATGTTGGCAAGTATATTAGTTCCTACATCTCCTGCGTTATTTCCAAACCGACCACTAAGAAACGGGGCATGTACACCTCTCTGCCTACTCCTAACAAGCAGTGGGAATCCATCTCAATGGACTACATGTCGGGCCACCCATCCACCAAGAGGGGAAATGACTGTGTTTTTTGTGGTTGTTGATCACTTTTCCAAGATGGTGATTCTAGTCGCCTGTAAGAAGAACATCACAGCAGAAGCCACTGCCAAGCTCTTCTTTGAACAAGTATGGGTACATTTTGGGATCCCACAAACCATTATCTAATACTGTGACATTTGGTTCCTCAACTCATTCTGGTCAAGCCTCTGGTCACTGTTGGACACCAAGCTCACCAAATCCACTGCCTTCCACCCCCAGACAAATGGCCAAACTGAGGTTGTCAATCGGATGGTCGTACATATATTGCGCATGTACAATTCAAAACACCCCTGCACATGTGGTGCGAGTCTTCCCTATGTCCAACATAGCTACAACCAAGCCCTGCATAGCTCAACCGGCCACAGCCCCTTTCAGGTGGGGTTGGGATTCCAACCATTGGGCCCCATGGATGTTGCACTACCCCTGGCGACCACCTTGGCCGACTCGTCCCCTGATCCACCAAAAGCTGACAAAGCCACCTGGTTCATTAAGTGTATCCAGCACATCCGCCAACAAGTTCAGGATATTCTACAGAAGTCTAATGCCAAGTACAAGCAGCGCCATGATCAACATCGGGTGCCACATAAGTTTCAGGTGGACGACAAAGTTTGGTTTTATTTGTAGAAAGAATGCCTTACAGGGCACCATCCGAAAGCTTCGCCCACTCCGTTATGGTTGTACACCATCACCAAGGTTGTGGGTGAGAATTATTTTGAGCTCAACATTCCCCCCTTCCTTGGTCTGCATCCAGTCTTCAACATGGCTCTCATTCAGCCATATTTCCCACCATTATTGCACACCTCAGAGATAGCAGAGAAGTTGACACCGATAGAGCTCAACCCCGACTGCATGGAACAAGCATCCGGTGATCAAATTGTGGACATAGATCAAGGGCACTTGACAACAAAGGATCCAGCTTTATCGAGTCGTCAAAGCAGCGTAGTTCCTGCACCAAGGAAAGTTGCTCACCTGGGGCCAAATTCAACAAAAATTTTCTCATCTGATGGGGGAACTCAACGAAATGGATACCATAGCTTCCCGAGGGAGGATTGATCTAGGTGGATATCGGTGGCCACCCACCTATTCCACTGGCTTGAAAAACAGTTTTCCACCTTGGCAGATTTTTGACAGTTTTTTGGGTTCCAAACTTCAGGGGTCGTTTTGAGGCCCTAAACGACGTTTTTTGGGGATTTGGGGCCAAGTAACTGCCAAGGGCACTCACCTGGGCTAGTCAAAAATTGTTCTTCTCGGCTAGACCTTTCCAACGGGATATCGTGCGCCTAAAATGGAGATCGTATGCAAAATTTACGACCCTAGGAAGTTGATGTACTAACTTACCCAAACGGGGCCCACATGACTTTTGGCGCTTCATCTCCTAGGGTTAGGTTTTTGGATGTCTAAGGTTTTGACATTCCTGTTTATTGTAAAAATGCCTTCAGAGCCTCATTGTAACCATCTTCTTGCGAATGAGTGCAGTCGTCACATCTCTTCTCAGAGATAAGCCGCCACCATTCCAGCAAGCTTGTTTTCCACTGCATTGTACAGTTTCAACTTATTTCCTTATTGAATAGAAAACCAGTTTTATTGTATCTCTGTTATTATGTGTTAAGCATATTTTAATAATTTGTATTCATTTCGTTCTGCTCATAAAATCTGGATCAACCCTAGTAATTGGTCTTCCTTGGGGATGGGTTTGCTACTAGGAACTCCCTCGAACAACCATCGTACCATTCCCGACCATACTTACCACTTTCCATCACTATCCCCCCCCCCCCCCATTTCCTTATCTCTTGGGATTTTAGGGTGTATTGACCCAAGAATGGGTTGTCCCTCATTCTATGGGAAGAAGGGGTTGAAGGCCCAAAGGAATTGATGTTGGGTAAAAGATAAAAGCCTATGTATGAACCTTCTAGATGCTTCACCCAAGGATCACCCAAGAAAGCAATGAAACGCTTATCTTGGAGTAAAGGGGGACCCACAAAGAAATATGATTAAAAATGATTAAAAGGTTAGTTGAAGGATAGGAGGTCTCATCATGAGTCGACCTATCACGTCCATGAAAATGTAGTGGTATTACATTACCATCATCTAGTCACCAAGCTAGGGTAATAGCTCTCAGTTGCATGGTTGAAAGAAAGAGGGTCTCATCACGAGCCAACCTTCTCATTGCCACTAAGTGTTTGTGGGTGACATTGTCATTTATCTAGACACCACGCTAGGGCAGTGGACTTCAACCTTTCCTTAAAATTATGAAAGAATGAAAGAATGGAAAATAATGGGCTTGGAAAAAGTGCATTGCGGACGAAGGTACCACACACCCTCTACAAAGGCACCCATGAATGAGACACTACGACCCCTTGTATGTCATGAGCCCTATGCCCATTGAGTCTTGACCCCAACCACCTCACCCACTTTACGTGGCTTAGAATGGGATCTCTTGGAAACTTTCCTTGACCTAGGGAAAGATCTACCCAATAGGACACATCGTCAACCCTCCCATATTCAAGCTTGACAAGTCGCATAATGTCTTTGAGCAATTAATTGTTTGATATAGTTATCTTTGATGCACATGCTTAGGTGGATTATTTATTGATTCGATTCACTTATCATGATGTTACGACTTCGTATCCTTGGATTTTGTGCTTGTTTTTCTTTGCAGGACCTAGCTAGTGGATAGTTTTGGAAGAACAGGCCTAGCTTGGGCTTCCATGGGGCTTGAAGCCCAAAGGTGGATTCCAAGGGCCCGCATGACGGATGAGGAAGATAAAACTTGAAAGGCCTTGAAGATGACTTGGACTATGTATCCTAGCCCCCACATGCCAAACATTTTTCATAGGAGATGAAAAATGTCTCCTTTTTTAGCATGATGTCACCTAGGGGGGTTAGGTCTTGGTGGTGAGGTGACATACATTGGCACTTGGATGTTTTGAAGGGACTTGAGCCTTCATCGTGAAGGAAGTCGTTGGATGCTTGACATGTGGCTTTGAGAAGCCTCTCTACTCTTCTCCATCACCAACGACCTCCTCCAAATGCCAAAACGTCCCCTAAAGGGGTGATGTCCTACCAAAATTAGGGTTTTTCTTATGTGCAAAAGTGAAATTTTAATGAATTGTTTAATATTACTTTGTTAAGGGGGAAATATTAGGGTTGTTTACCCCTAGTCTTGTGGTTTACCCCTAAATATTTGGAAAAGTCACCTTGGTGACATTATGTATAAATAAGAGATCATAAGATCTCATTTTAACATAACTCTCCCTCTTGTGAGAGGACTTGATCTGAAATTTTCGCTATATTTGGCTATTTGTCTCTTTCATGCTCTTGTTTATGGCTATCTATTGATGAATGGTTGGGGGAAGTCTAGTGCTAGCCTTGGAAGGCTTGTCTTTTGCTCTTATGGTGGATTGTCTTATCATTTTCTTGGAATTGGTATGGTCTTTCACTTTCATGCTATCAGTTGTTTCAATTCAAGATTATGGCGCTATGAACTAAATGGGAAGTATAAGGATTTACACCCCCACTCTAGTCTCCATCATTTTTATGCTTAAGATTATTAATGTTGCAAGGGTTTGTTTGAGGAAGTAAGAGGATTTACACCCGTCATCTTCAAGCTCTAACTAGAGATACTTTCCTTGGGGAGTAAGAGGGTTTACACCCCCAAGGAGATAGCATCTCTATTTATCTATACTTGACTCCATTTACTCTTCTTTGAAGGCAGTAGTCTTTTATTCATTACATTGGAGATATAAAATTGGTTCCTAGGGAAATGTGATTTTTGCTAGTTTCAAATCTATCTTTTGGAGAAGTGTTCCTTGAGCCGTGAGCTCTCTTGTCTCATTAAGGTGTCCTATTTCTCCCAACACTTTACTTTATGTACTAAATTGTTTCCTACAGCCATAAGGATGCAGAAAACCCTAACCCTAGATCACTAATAGCTCACAAACTAACCCTAAGAATATCCCTAAAACTTTATCACCTAATCTACTAACTAGGGCACACTTTTTAAGCTAATTTGGGGCACTTTTTGATGGTTGATTTTTCTATTGTACACCTATGAATAATTTGCTGCAGAAATTTACTTTATAACAGTGTGCTTTATTCAGTCTCAAAGTGCTATACTTAAGTCAATATTGATTGCTATTTTCATTGATGATATTGTTAGTTAACCTTGTGCTTTTACATGATGATTTGGATATATTTATTGGCTGATATACCTTAGTTACTAAGTGATGTTATTAGGGACAACAAGCTTCACTTGCTTGTCCTCTTGATTATATTGCAACACATGCTTGTTTCTATTATGTCTCGGGTAGGTTCTTAAACATTTGCACGTTACTCAAAATACTTAGCAATCATTAGACTTCATCGAGACCTAATTCCAAGACATTCATACCATTTAGACTTGACTTCTAGTGGATTACTTTTCATCATCATCCATCTATGTCTTATTCCCCCCAGTTTCACCGGGATCACCTCCCTAGAGTGACCTAGTCACCCTTGAAGTGTAGGACCTACATCGAGGTGAAATTGGGTGTAGTGTTCCTTAGTTGTAGCACTTGCCCTTGTGGTTGGGTTGGGCTTTGCCCAACCTACAACCTGTGCTATAACATTTTGGTGTCATTGTCGGGGAGGATTTTGAGTCCTCTTTAGAACCCTAAGGACACTTTGGCAAGCTTTCACGAAGCCTTTCCCTTAGCTTGCCTAGCAACTCCACCCAAGGGACATTTCCTTTCCACCCTTCTTGATGATCTCATAT
Organism: Picea mariana; assembly: GCA_032191745.1. NCBI lineage: Eukaryota > Viridiplantae > Streptophyta > Pinopsida > Pinales > Pinaceae > Picea > Picea mariana. The sequence goes on from JASDQU010100788.1 coordinate 392,917, forward strand.
GGCATCTCCACCTTCCTAGAATCCACTATTCCCTTATCCTTTTCCATCCTTTGGTGAGCCTTGAACTCATCTAGCGACTCCATTGAGGTATTATCTTGAGTAATGGAACCATGGCCTCACGGGACTTACCATGGGATTTCCACAAGGTTTATCCATTTTTTGACGTTCAGGATACTCCTGGATATCCAAACCATTTTCCAACGGAATGGAGGTAAATTTCCCCAAATTTCATGGTGATCCAACTCTAGCAGTCACCCATATTGTCAATTATATGAAGTATGTTTCAATCCTAGATGTGCTAATGAAATTTTTTGTATCTTCACTGGAATCAAGTCAAAGGGATTCTCTCGCAGACTCATGTGATCCAAAGAGTATCCCTTCTTCTACAAAGCTCATTGAAGAATTTCTCAAGCATTATCGACTAGTTACTCAGAGTTTGGAACATGATTTTCAAGAGATCAAACACATTCTTTGCAAAGAATGTTTTTCGATCAATGATGAGACAATAGATGAAGAAGTGCCCGAAGAACATACTGATGAAAAAAAGATTGAAGAAGATCCTGATGAAGAAAATTCGGATGAGACATTTGATGAAGAAGAAGTCTTCATATCTACCCTTCTATTTGATGAAGACATCTAGGCCTTTGTTCCTCCCACATATCAAGAAGAGAACATGATAAGAGATAATCCTTTTGAATATCTTGATGACACCTTTTTCCATGACTTTGGAAGTGAAGAGTTGTTAGAGGAACCCTTGGATGCAACAGATATTTCTGAAAAAGGGCACATGAATCACTCTGCATTAAGAATCAAGCCTCGTGTGATGAAGAGGTGATGGAGGAGCATGCCCATGAAGAGAAAAAATAATATTGATGAAGCACAACATGTTGAGGCATCATTTTCTTTGCTCATGCTTGATGAGGATGAGGTCATTCAAACTTATCTTCCTCCTGCACACGAATATGAAGAAAGAATTAGCCTCGATGATACAGATGATCTTGTGAAAGAACTCTCCGACATGGTCGATCTACACATTAATGGTTACATATAAGTTGGGAGACGTAGATGGGATGTGAGTTGCTTCAGTATTGATAGATCCCATTTATGACATTGAGGGTAGCTCTCGGGAAGAGGGGGTTGAGTTTTCATCATCAGAGGAGTGGTCCTCATACGTATGTGATTCAGATGTTTGGCAACTTGGTGATGATATGGTTGCAGAATTGTTCCACCCTTTCGAGGATGACTTATCACAGCATACTCAGAGTAATATTTAGTCATCCTTTGATACATACCCTTTTGAGGACTTACAACTGTTGTGCTCAGATTTTGAGGAATACCAGAAGGTGGCCACCTCAGAGCAATCATAGGTTCATTCTTCAAAGCGGAAGTATTTTCATCTTGGAGATTTTCATGAAGATTCCCAGGGGAAGAGGTGGTGTTTTTCTACACCTGAGATTGTTCCTTACCTCTTACCCTCTTCTCCAATAGGCCATGCAATTTTCTTATGATCTCGCATTTCCTCTCAGTCCTCGACAAGCAATGAGTCTTTGTGCGTAGTTGAATATGAACCTTTGTCTACATATAGTAGCCCCCTTCAGATATAGATTGATCAATCATGTGGCTACACTTTCAAGCAGGATGATCGGGTTGATGGTTTTTCTTTCCAGCAGGATTTCCTCCCTCCCACCCATCTCCATGAGTTTTATTTCATGATCAATTACATGTGTATTTATAATCATGGTTATTATGTGTTTGACTTATCTTTGTTGTATTATATGATTAAGCACAAAGGGAGATACTTTGATGAGATGATCACTCGGTTGCACTGGTTGTATGACTTCACCTGACATCATCTATCACGTGATCTTCAAGGCCCCAAGGCCCTAGGTAAGTAGGTAAGTCATTTTGATTCCCTGCATTTGCATCTTGATTTCTCATATTAGTTTAGATCCATTTCATTTTCATTTTTCTCTACTTTCATATTGATTTCATGCTTAGCTTAGAAATTTAAAAAAAAAAAAAAAATATATATATATATCAAAAAATTATTTTCTAGATTAGTTTTCATTTTTTATTTATATATATATGGATGAAGGGTGATAGCACCACGCTAGATGCTCTGATCACTTTGTTTGATTTTTTGGCAGGCACGGGTCTACCAGGAGATGTTGTGATTCTCATGCACTCTACGACGAGCACATGTCCCCAAGTAGGAGCCAGATGTTATTCCCATTTTGTGGATAACTAAAGAGATTATGTCTTGAGGCCCTCAGGTTGTGGATATGGAGGGTCGAGAGACTACATGACCAACAATATCCTTTTTCACAGATGGAGACCCCTTCACCACCACAGATGGTCACAGATTTCCATATGGCATCCACCACATTAGTTGGATTCCGGAAGGCAACGGGCCTTGCTCCATAAGGTACAAGTCAGTATTATGGTAAGCATTGTTTCAATATTTAATACATTTGAGTATGTTGTATCTTAGATTGTTCTATATTTCATGATATATGCTTGGAAATTATGCCTTTTTCCCTGCTTCACCTTGGTGGTTGACATCGTTCCCTAGTAACTGGTCTTCCTTAGGGATGGGTTTGCTACTAGGAACTCCCTCGAAGATCCATCATATTGTTCCCGACCATACTTACCACTTTCCATCACTATTCCCCCCCATTTCCTTATCTCTTTGGATTTTAAGGTGTATTGACCCAAGAAGGGGTTGTCCCTCATTCTATGGGAAGAAGGGGCTGAAGGCCCAGAGAGATTGATGTTAGGTAAAAGATAAAATCCTATGTATGAACCTTCTATATGATTCACCCATGGATCACCCAAGAAAGCGATGAAACACCTCCTACCTAAGAGGTAGGAGGTGGCCAGGCACATCAAGAGAGTATCTAAATGGAGACCATGCCTTATCACTATAGCTTGCCCCTTGAACCTGGTACCACGCTAATATTTCTTGTTTTGTCGTTCCTACTCGCCCATGCATGTTGGAACTTATGTCAAACTAGTGAGCATAGTAAGCATAACATGGTAGTTAAGCTTAAGCTAATCATTAGGGATAAGTAATATATTTGAGTAAAGGGGGACCCACAATGAAATATGATTAAAAATTCTTAAAAGGTTAGTTGAAGGATAAGAGGTCTCATCACGAGTCGGCCCATCATGTCCATGAATATATAGTGGTATGAAATTACCATCATCTGGTCACCAAGCCATGGTAATGACTCTTAGTTGCATGGTTGAGAGAAAGGGGGTCTCATCACGAGCCAACCTTCTCATTGCCACTAGGTGTTTGTGGGTGACATTTCCATTTATCTGGACACCACGCAAGGGAAGTGTCCTTCAACCTTTCCTTAAAATTATGAAATAATGGAAAATACTGGGTTTGGAAAAGTGCATTGTGGATGGAGGTACCACACACCCTCTACAAAGGCACCCATGAATGAGACACTACGACCCCTTGTATGTCATGAGCCCTATGCCCATTTAGTCTTGACCTCAACCACCTCACCCACTTTACATGGCTTAGAGAGGGATCTCTTGGAAACTTTCCTTGACCTAGGGCAAGATCTGCCCAATAAGACACCTCTTCAACCCTCCCATATTCAAGCTTGACAAGTCGCATAATGTCTTTGAGAAATTAATTGTTTGATATAGTGATCTTTGATGCACATGCTTAGGTGGCTCATTTATTGAGTAGATTCACTCATCATGATGTTATGACTTGAGATCCTTGAAGGGCATGCTTGTTTGTCTTTGCAGGACCTAGTTGGTGGACAGTTTTGGAAGAACAAGCCTAGCTTGGGCTTCCATGGGGCTTGAAGCCCATAGGTGAATGTCAAGGGCCTGCATGCCGAATGAAAAAGATAAAACTTGAAAGGCCTTGAAGATGACTTGGACTGTGTAGCCTAGCCCCCACATGCCAAACATTTTTCCTAGGAGAGGTAAAACGTCTCCTTTTTTAGCATGATATCACCTAGAGGGGTTAGGGCTTGGTGGTAAGGTGACATACATTGGCACTTGGAAGTTTTGAAGGGACTTGAGCCTTCATCGTGAAGGAAGTTATTGGATGCTTAACATGTGGCTTTGGGAAGCCTCTATACTCTTCTCCATCGCCAACGACCTCCTCCAAATGCCAAAATGTCCCCTAAAGGGGTGACATCCTACTAAAATTAGGGTTTTTCTTATGTGCAAAAGTGAAATTTTAATGAATTGTTTAATATTACATTGTTAAGGGGGGGATATTAGTTTGTTGACCCCTAGTCTTGTGGTTTACCTCTAAATATGTGGAAAAGTCACCTTGGTGACATTTTGTATAAATAAAAGATCATAAGATCTCATTTTAACATAACTCTCCCTCTTGTGAGAGGACTTGATCTGAAATTTTTGCTATCTTTGGATATTTCTCTCTTTCATGCTCTTGTTTATGGCTATCTATTGATGAATGTTTGGTGGAAGTCTAGCACTAGCCTTGGAATGCTTGTCTTTTTCTCTTATGGTGGCTTGTCTTAGCATTTTCTTGGAATTGGTATGGTATTTCACTTTCATGCTATCATTTGTTTCAATTCAAGATTATGGTGTTGGGAACTAAGTGGGAAGTATAAGGATTTACACCCCCACTCTAGTCTCCATCATTTTTATTCTTAAGATTATTAATGTTTCAAGGGTTTGTTTGAGGAAGTAAGAGGATTTACACCCCTCATCTTCAAACCATCACTAGAGATACTTTCCTTGGGGAGTAAGAGGGTTTACACCCCCAAGGAGATAGAATATATAGTTATTTTTACTTGACTCCATGTACCCTTCTTTGAAGGCACTAGTGTTTTATTCATTGCATTGGAGATATAAATTTGTTGCCTAGGGAAACATATTTTTTGCTAGTTTCAAGTCTATCTTTTGGAGAAGTGTTCCTTGAGCCTTGAGCTCTCTTGCCTCATTGATGCGTCCTCTTTCTCCCAATACTTTACTTGTTGTACTAACTTGTTTCATACATCCATAAGGCTGTAGAAAACCCTAACCCTAGATCACTAATATCTCACAAACTAACCCTTAGAATGTCCCTAAAATTTGCTCAATTAATCTACTAACTAGCGTGCACTTTTTAAGATAATTTGGGGCACTTTTTGATGGTTGATTTTTCTGTTGTACGCCTATGAATACTACATCCATAATGCTGATAATTTGCTGCAAAAATATACTTTATAACAACTTGCTTTATTCAGTCTCAAAGTGCTATACTTAAGTCAATATTGATTATTATTTTCATTGATGATATTGTTAGTTAACCTTGTGCTTTTACATGCTGATTTGGATATCTTTATTGGCTGATATACCTTAGTTACTAACTGTTGTTATTAGGGACAACAAGATTTACTTGTTTTTCCTCTTGATTATATTGCAACACATGCTTGTTTCTCTTGTGTCTCGGGAAGTTTCTTCAACATTTGTAGGTTACTCAAAATACTTGGAAACCCTTAGACTTCATCGAGACCTCGTTCCAAGACATTCATACTATTCATTCTTGACTTCTAGGGCTTACTTTTAATCATCATCCATCTCTGTCTCATCCCCCCTAGGGTCACTGGGATCGCCTCCCTAGAGTGACCTAGTCACCCTTGAAGTGTGGGACCTACATCGAGGTGACATTGGGTGTAGTGTTTATTAGTTGTAGCACTTGACTTTGTGGTTGGGTCAGGATTTTTCCAACCTACAACCTGTGCTATAACAAGATGCACCTTGGAAAATGCTTGTAGGGTCTTCCAAGAAATTCTTAAAGGTCTACATCCATCTAGAGATCATGAACATCAAATTGAATTAATATTGGAAAGTGCTCCTCCTAATAAAAGGCCTTATAGATATCCTCATCAACAAAAGGAGGAGATTTTAAAAATGGTACAAGACATGCTAGATTCATGTATTATTCAACCTAGTAGGAGTTCATTTTCAGCTCGAAGAGTGATGGTGAGAAGAAAAAAATTCTTGGATAATGTGTCCTAATTATAGAGATCTATAAAAAATCACCATTAAGGATAAATTTCTTATCCCAAATATTGATGAGCTATTAGATGAGTTTTATGGAGTGGCTTATTTTACAAAGTTTGATCTTAAATCAGGATACCAATAGATCAAATTAAGAAAATAAGACATTCCCAAAACAACTTTTAGACCACATGAAGACACTATGAGTTCTTGGTCATGTCTTTTGGGTTGACTAATGCTCCTTTTACTTCTCAAAGCATTTCTGACCTTGTATTAGAAAATTTGTGTCGATTTTCTTTGATGATATACTTATCTATAGAAAGTCATGGGAAGACCACATTAAACTGGTGGATAAAGTTCTGCAAATTCTTGAGAACAAACAATTGTATGTGAAAAGATCTAAATGTAAAGGTGGACCCTCAAAAGATCCAAGCTATTACAAAATGACCTATTCCTATGAACCTAAAGGATCTTAGAGGATTTTTGGGACTTACATGATATTATTGGAAATTTGATAAGAATTATGCATGCATAGCATGCCCACTCACATCTCTCTTGAAGAAAAAATCATTTGGATGTAACGATAAGGCTACTTTGGCCTTCTCTCTCTTAAAGGATGTCATGTATTCTACACCAGTATTGGAAACACTTGATTTTGGTAAAATATTCATAGTAGAATGTGATGCATCAGGACTAGGAATTGGAGCGGTATTGACACGAGAAGGGAGACCATTGGCTTTTGAAATCAAACAATTCAAGGGAAAAGATTCGTTGAAATCTACATATGAAAAATAAATGGAAGCAATTTTACATGTAATAAAAAAATGGCGACAGTATCTGATTGGGAGGAAATTTAATGTCAAGATAGACCATGATAGCCTAAAGTAATTTTTGGAGAAAAGATTGTCATCAGAAGACCAACAAAAATGGGTAGAAAATATGCAAGGGTCTTATTTTGAAATAATCTACAAAAAGGGGAAGGAAAATGCAGTAGCATATTCTCTTTCTATAATAGAAGAAGCCTCAATCTTATATTGTATTACACCTTATATTCTTGTGTGGTTGGAAGAAGCTCGTCATGAATGACAAAATGACAATAGTACTAAACAAAAAATACAATGTATAAAGGAAGGGATGAACTTTGCGGAACACTGGGAGTGGAAGGGAGATACACTTTGGTACAAGGGTAGAATATTGTTATGCCCTCAATCAAAGTTGAAGCAACAAATATTAAAGGAGTCCCATGACTCTCTGATGGCAGGACATGCAGGGTTCCTTAAAACATATCGAAGGATAAAAAAATATTTTTGGAGGAAAGGAATGAAGAAAGACATTCAAAAATGTGTAAGAGAATGTCAGGTTTTCCAAAAGAAATAAAGGAGAGACAGCAAAATCTCTAGGGTTACTTCAGCCATTACACATACGTAATCAAATACGGGAAGATATATCAATGGACTTCATTACATGCTTACCAAAATCTGAAGGTAAGGATGCCATGTTTGTGGTTGTTTATAGACTCACGAAATATGAACATTTTTACGGAATTCAAAGTACATATACAATAATCCAAGTGGAAAAAGTGTTCATGAAGGAAATTCATAGGCTTCATGGTCTTCCTAAAGTAATAGTAAGTGATAGAGGTCCATAATTCATAGGAAAGTTTTGGAAAGTTTTGGAAAGAATTATGAAAGATGAGTGGAACAACACTAGTTATGAGTTTAGCATATTATCCACAAACATATGGTCAAACAGAAATAGTTAAAAAATGTTTAAAGGGTTATCTGTGATGTTATTATTTAGACAAACAGTCTCAATGGATGAAGTGGCTTCTTTTGGAAAAATGGTGGCATAATACCACCTATCACACATTTACTAAAATGTCCCCATTTGAGGCCCTTTATGGATATCCAACTCCTAGTATCTCCTATGTTTTGAAAGATAAGTCCAAAGTACATGAAATAGAGTCACACATGGAGAAGACAAAAGAAAATTTGATAATTCTTAAGGAAAACCTTCAAATGGTGCAAGACAGGATGAAGCAGCAAGCAGATCAACATCGAATTGAAAGATAATTTGAGGAGGGTGATTGGGTATTTTTAAGACTACAACCTTATAAGCAATCCACACTCAAGCGAAAGAAGAATAAGAAATTAGCTCCAAAATTTTATGGACTCTACAAGATTATTCACAAGATTCGACAAGTGGTGTATGAGTTAGATTTTCCTTCTTCTCACATTCAAAAGGTTTTTCATGTATCTTTCCTAAAAATGTTTTGAGACAAACCATGCAAGTGCAAGTAAAACTTCCAAAATTAGATGAAGAAAGGAAGTTAATTCTTGAACTAGATAAAGTTGTGGATCAATAGTCTCTATCTCTTCAGAATATAACCATTATGGAGTACCTAATCAAGTGGGAAAATATCACTCTAGAAGAAGCCTCATGGGAAAATGAGTGATTCGTGAAGAAACACCCTCGATTACAAGATTTGCGGGAAAAGCTTTTTTAAAGATGGGGACTATGTTAAGGCCCTAATAAACATTAATTTTTAGTTTATTTGTTATATTGGTAGGTTGACTAGAACCTTTCATTGTACCCTTTGTCTCCTACACACACACACCAAGGAGACCTAGTCTTAGGATCATCATATCTTTTCTTAGCATTGGATTCATTATAAAAGAAGGTTTCCCCCTCGAAGTGGACTGTATTCTTTGGATTTTTACCATTTTCAAGGTTCTTTGTTCATAACAACACTCGTGCTCAAACTTCAAAACTTATTCTTTGAACTTGGATGAAGGAGATAAATAGACATGATCTCTATAGCAAGGGATATCATTTTTCCATGCCAACGTGGTATTTTCATAATGTTTTGTATGGTTTGGAATAATCTGCTTTGGTATCATTTATCCAATCTAGGACAATGACAAAGATTGAATATGCAATAGGTTCTTCATCTTTTAGAGATAGTGCATCTACAATCATCTTGTTTTTCCCTTTCTTGTATAATATCTCAAAATCAAATGCTCGAATCTTTTCAATCCATTTATATTATTCCATGGATAAGGACTTCTTTTGGGCTATGGACTTAAGAATATCATGACTAATTTGGACTAGGAACTTGCTTCCCAAAAGGTATTGTTTCCATTTGACCAATCCATGCTCAATTGTTAACATCTCTTTGTCATATGTCGATTCCAATTGCTCTTTAGAATAGATCGTTATTCTCTCGAAAGGTATAGGGTGTCATTCTTGCATTAGTGTTTCTTTGATTCTGAATCCCAATGCATCACATTACATTGTGAATATATTGGAAAAGTCAGGAGTTGCCAATATAACAGTCAACAACATAATTTTCTTAATTGTGTTGAAACATTGTTGTGATTTTTCAACCATTGTTTTTTTTTTCAAAGAATGAAAAAACTTTATATTCCATATATATATATATATATATATATATACATATTCCCATCTTCTAAAGGACTGTCCATTTCACTGTCAAGTTCACTTTCCTCTCCATTCTTTCCAGTTCATCTAGATTTACATCTACACATCTCGTACAAAACATATACTTTCAAAAGAAACATAAACATTTTTTTCCTGTTATCTGCCTGGTCTCTTTAAGGGAAAGAGAGTTACAACAAAAAATTCATTTCTTCTATAAATTGGTTATCGAAATATTCCTTAACAATAAAATCTCTATCTTCCAATTGTAAAGCTTCCTTTGATAGGCCATCTGCCTTCTTGTTTAACTCTCTAAGGATATGAGAGTAAGAAAACCACTCCAGCTTGTCATAAAGGAATTATCCTGGCACAAATGAGGTCAGAGGCTCCTTACCCGAGGAGTGGAAGTCGTTGACCAAATATACCACAACCCTTGATTCTTCGAACACCTGAATCTTCCTTAGCTTAAGCATGCCAACATGGAATAGCAAAGCTAAAAGGGCATAAAGGTATGCTTTATTATTAGAACTGAACCCAGTTGTGTACCGGATCGAGAAGAAGTGGGAACTAGAAATGAAAAGTATAGACCCTACTCCACACCGAGGTGGTTGGTCTTGACTAGCCCGATCAAAGAAACCCTAGGGAACACCCTCCACTAATTGTGGCATAGAAGGCGTCCTGATATTTTTCGTCTTGATAATTGACTGTATTCACCTAAAATCTTTACTATCAATCCTACCACCACTTCACATGGGATAGGGATATCATTAAAAGCAACATTATTTCTTTACCACCATAAAAAAATACATATAGAAAAAGGGAACTGGGATGTGATCCTGAGATTTGTTATCCTCCTTCCAATATTTTAACCATATTTCCATATCCCATATAGGCCCATGCATCTCGATTTGAGTTCTTTTTGGATTCCCTTTCAGACCTAAATTGTGAATGAACATTAAATAAAAATATGCAAGACTGACTCCGAGAAATATTTGTAAAGTGAGCATCTGTTGGGGCTTACCCATCCCCTTTTCACCCCATTAGCCCATGTTAACAAATTATATTCTATTTCCAACCACAAAAGGATTTTTTGATTTATTTGTGACCTTGGGTGCCCATATAAAATGGAACCACCATTTCTTCTCCCCACTAAACATGTCTTCTACCAACACCTAATAGCCCATCTTAACCGAATAGATACCTGATTTCTCATTACATGTCTATAATAGTGTGTCCTCCTCATCCTCTTGAAGTGTGATTGAATTTTCTTTTAAAATGTTTAAGTAACCGTCCCATAACTCTATTTTATCTCCTTCAGGCTCTAAAATAGTTGTCGACTTCCGGATAGTTCTTCCAATGCGGTATGAGTACCCTATCACTGCATCCTTTAAGGAATAAATACCACAATTATGAAGATCAAAACCAGATCTTCAGGTAGTTTGAAACCTTCCCTTGAGATTACCCAAGGATCCTTGCCTATCCTTATTTGATTTACATTCCCCACATTCCAAACTAGTCATTTCCCAATTAAAGGAAAATCCTTGACCATTGCCTTCCAACAAATTGTGTTATTGTGCACTCAATTCCTTGGTCATCTTCTCCATTCTATTATGGATAGACTTGGAATCTATTTAGAGACCAACACTCTTCCCTAAAGCATATCATTATGGACCAACCTCCACATGTGTTTAGTTGCAAAGGCTTTGGAAAACCAGGATAATTTTTTTATATCCCAACCCCTTAGGCATCGCAAGCTTCGACCACTTCACTAGAGGAATCCTTCCTTTTTCCCTATTTCCTGACCACGGGAAATGAAAACAGAGCTTCTTGATTTTTGTGATAATACCCTTAGGAGATTTTGGCTATAGTCACCCAATAGAATGGAAACTGCTCAACACTGAATTCAGAAGATTTAACCGTCTGCCCCTTGAGAGCCAACAATGAACCTAATAGGAGATTTTGTCCTGAATTTTCTTGTATAACCATATCGAATATCTAAACAAATAATCATTTGGGTTGAGCACAAATCCCAGATACTTCAAACCTTCATCTAAGTTTTTCTTGAACCAAACATGTTGCTTCCTCCTGCAATCCTTGAACCAACAAGATAGACTTTGATCTATTGACTTTCATTCCTATAGAAATGCAAAATCGATTTAAGATTTTCTTTAGATCTTGAAATTCTGAGATTATCCCTGCACCAAAGAGAATCATGTCATCAACAAATAATAAATGGGTTAGGATCTCGGAGTTTGTAAGTTTTAGTCCTTTGATCAGACCATCATTGCAAGCCTTTTTTATAAGAAGTCTGAGACCTTCTACTACAATAAGGAAGATGAACGAATAAAGAGGGAAACCTTGGCACAACCATTGGGAAGATTTGAAGAAGCGAGAGGGAGCCCCATCAATGAGCACAATGAAGGAAGAGGTATCAACGCAGCCCATTATCCAATCGATTGATTGTAAATTCATCCCCATCTGGATTAGAGCAATCCCGACAAAGGTCCAACTCACTTTGTCATAGGCTTTTGACAAATCAAGCTTCATGACAATTGGAGGGATATTTTTATATTTTAAGGAATGTAAGGCTTCTTGAGTTAGAGACATGACATCATGTATTTTTCATTCGAAAAGAAAATCGTATTGCTCCTCATAAATTATCTCACTTGAGATAGGATTAATGTGATTAGCTATGATATTAGAAAAAGGTTTATATATCAAATTACAATAAGAAATTGGGCTTAAGTCTTCAAAAGAGGAGGGATCTTTCTTTTTCAGAATAAGGGTCAGAAAATTGGAATTGAGAGACCCCGAAATCTTACCAGTTCTTTGAGATTTCTTTGCTACTTTCAATAGATCCCCCTTGATAAGTTCATAGAAACCTAAGTATAACTCGACCGTGAGTCCATCTAGTCCAGGAATTTTTACATTTTTGGAAAGAGGATAAAGTGTCAAAGATTTCCTTCTCCAAGATCTCAAATAGTAAGGATACATTCATTTCCTTTGTTATGGATTTATGGAAAAGGATTATAAATTTTAGGATCTCTTAGATAGGACAACCCATTGGAGCCTTGAAAAGGCTGGAGAAAAATATTTTATTTGCTTCTACTATCTCGCCAAACTCAGACACCAATCACCCTTCCCAGTCTTTTATTTCCCAAATGGAACTAATCATTCTCCGAAATCTAGTGAATTTGTGAAAGAATTTTTTATTATTATCCCCTTCGTGAATCCAAACAACTCTACTTTTTTTACGGCATTTGGATTCTTCCGCATCCAACCACTCCTTTTTTTTCTTCAAAAGCATTTGTAGCATGGTTTCTTCTTCTTCCGACAGAGGGCCTAGTTCTCTTTCTATAAGGAGAATCCTAAGCTTTGTTTCCACCTCCGTTATAAATGTTGATTGTTTTAGCCTAAAAACGTTGGCCCAAGAAATTGTTGCATGTTTAATTCTTGAGATGTTGTTTGTTGGAATACTGAGAAGGGGGGGTGAATTAATATGAGCACTTTATTACAATTTTTAACCACAAAGTTTATTCTTTAACTTTATGAGCAGTATTCAATAGTTTAACGTTAGCATTTAAAGTATGATCAACATTATAATTCAACTATGAACAATAACCAACCACAAATACACAATACACTAGAAATTTACGTGGAAACCCAATGCAGGACAAAACCACATAATGATTTTCTTATATGTCAAAAGAAATACATTCACAGGAAGCACCAACTTCCTTATTTTCTAGCTACAACTGGAAGGAGGCTCCAACCCCCTGTTTTTCCAGGCTCCAACCTGAAGGAAGCTCCAACTCCCCAATTCTCCAGCTACAACTAGAAGGAGGCTCCAACCCCCTAGTTCTCAGGATCCAACCTGAAGGAAGCTCAAACTCCCTGATTCTTCGGCACCAACCGAAAGGAGGTTGCAACCCCCTTTCCTTACCCCGTCCAACCACCCAAGAATATAAATGTAGACAACCTATCACTACCACTGAATCAATCAAACTGTTACTGATATGTCATTGTCACTGCCACAACCTGTCTTTTTTGTTGTACTTAATCAATTGTTACCACTCAAGCCCTTATGCCTCAAACCCTCATACCATGATCCACAATAATGTCCTCCAAATCAAATACTCATGAACTACTAAAACATTTATGTCATGGACTACTGCAGAATATAAAACCTAACACACACAGTAAACCACACCTCTCAAATTATAGCTGAATTGATGGATTTGATCTTCTGAACTTCAGTTTTATCAACAGATCTGTGCCCTGTGCTCTGTAAACTCGTGGATTTTCACCCTTTGTCCCACTGTGGCTCGCGGATGTCCGCACCCTACTTTCTCTGCAACCCACTAGCTTCTTTGCTTTTCTGTGCATCTATGTTTTTTGTCATTGATCCTTGCGTATGTTTGTTCTTCTATGATATGAAACTCATGGATATTCATGCTCTCCTTCACTGCAACTCGCGAATGTCTTCAGGAAAACCCTAGAGAAGTAAGCTCCACTTCGTCCCTTCGGCTCCTACAACTTCTCTCTTCAATGACCTTCGTTATCTCAGACTCACTGCTTCAGATCTGTCAATAGTACCTTCCCATAACAATTTTCAACATAGACATTCAATGTGCTCAATAGGTGTTAATGGGAGTCTCTTGAAGTCTTATTTATACGTTCCAAGTGACTTCCTTTAGAGGCTAGCTTGTAATTGTCTTACCCCTTTTACTTGTTTTGGGGCTAACCCACAATCTCTTGTTTCAACCACTTTACCCTTAATTAAATACTCATTGCAACTACTTTACCCTTAATGAATGACATGTAACTTCTTGTTGACCTTCTAGGGGCTTCTAGATCATTCTTTGTGGTCCTCCAACTTCACAAGGCCATAAATCCTCAACTGTGAGGAACCACGTGGCATACCTCATATCAACGGAAACAACATGACACGTATTGTCCATACATGAATGAGTTAACTTCATTCACATTGTCCTTCATTTCCTTTTTCCTTTATCAACTACGAGTTCCATAACCATACCATTGGGGCCTCCTGACTTCTTCAAGGGTTGACATCAATGACAACCAATCTTTCAACAATATCCCTCTTTGGAATTATTGGCAACACTCTGATGCAACTCCTCAACATTGATGGCATGACAACACATATTTGCATGCTTATTCTCCCCCTGTGACCATCGCTCCCTCTATCTTTATACCTCTAATCTTTCTCTATGTTTCCATGCATCTGCCCATTCTCTTTCCCTTTGGCATCAATGGAAAAGGAAAAATTTCCTTGGGGCTGCTCCCCCTGTCTGAACTCTCCTTGGGTTTCTCCCCCTGTATGAACTCTTCTTAGGGTTGCTCCCCTTGTATTCACTCTCCTTGTGGCTTCTCCCCCTATCTGCAAGCTTCAGATCATTCTGCTGACTTTTTCTCTTCATGGTGCTTCCTTGCGTAAATCATTGACATATATGAAAAGCACTCAAAAATCATTGAACTCAAGTCTTCATGACTTGTCATATTTACTTCTTGTCTCCCCTTGTCATGTTGTGCTTGATGTTGTGAAGTTCACTGCGGAGTAGAAACTACTCCAATTTTTTGTTGAAGATACTCAAAAGTGGTTTGGTGAAGATATCTGCAATCTGCTCTTTTGTCCCAACATACTCTAGCTTGATGTTCTTCTCTGTAACATGTTCCCATAGAAAGTGATACTTGATCTGAATGTGTTTCATCTTGGAATGCATCATTGGATTCTTTGAGATACTGATAACACTGATGTTATCACAAAATATCGGAATGGGCTCATCATAGTCCACCTGTATATCCTGCAAAGTTGTTTTCATCCAGAGGACCTAAGTACAACATGTTGCTACTGCAATATATTATGCTTCTTCTATAGACAATGACATCAATCACTGCTTCTTGCTTAACCAAGATACTAGAAACTCACCCAAATAGAAAGTTGCTCCACTTGTACTTATTTTTTCGTCAATGATTCCATCCCAATCCACAATTAATAATGTCATCAACATAAACTTCAATTATTAATATGTTATATTGATCTACCTTTATTTAGAGATTATTGTCTGCATTGCCTTTCCTGAACCCTTGTTGCTCTAAATAATTGTCCAACCTTGACTACCATGCTCTGGGGGCTTGCTTGAGACCATACAGTGCTTTCTTCAACCTGCAAACATAATTTTCCTTTCTGACAGCTAAAATCCTTCTAGTTGTTTGATGTAAACTTATTCTTCTAACTCTTCGTTTAGGACGGTTGATTTCACATCCATCTGATATACATTGATATTCTTCAAGCACGCATAAGCTAAGATTAATCTGATTGCTTCCATTCTAGAAACTGAGACAAAAGTTTATTCGAAGTCTATTCCGTCAACCTAGGCATATCCTTTGCATACTAACCTTTCTTTAATTTTGTTTACGTGTCCATTCTCATTCAGCTTGTTCCGAAATAACCATTTTGTGCAAATCACGTTCTTATCTTTTGATCTAGGGACCAATTCTGATGTTTCATTCTTCTTTATCTAATCCAGTTCTTCTTCCATATCCCTGATACAATGTTCATCATTGCTTGCTTCTTCAAAATTGCTTGGTTCAATTGTGGATAACAGTGCTATATGTCTTTGTTATGTTGAAAGTATTCTTCTTCAGGTTTCAACTCCTGCATCTTTGTTCCCAAGAATCTGTTCTGTTGAATGATTCTTTTGTACTCGTTGACTAGGTGTTCTGGGAATCAACTGAAGGTCATGTTGGTCATCTTCCTCTTTCTCTGCTTTGGGTTTCTCTTCTTCATCTTCTACTTCTTATACTTTCAGTTCTTCTGCTTCTTCCTACTCTTCTGAATCTTTGCTTCCATCTCTAGCCTTTCGTACATTCATCTCACCAATATTTACATTGATGCTTTCCACTATTTTGTTGAGTCTGAGATTGAAGAATTTGTATGCCCTGCTTTTGCTTGAGTACCCAACAAAAATTCCTTTGTCAACTCGGGAATCAAACTTTCCAAGCCTACCATCTTCTCTTTTGATGTACAACTTGCTTCCAAATACTCTGCAATGCTTGACATTGGCCGATATTCCTTTCCATAGTTCATATGGGGTCTTGTTGTTTTTTCTTCTAACAATTCCTTTGTTATAGGTATGAATTTTTTTATGACCTTCTTGTGGCCAAAAGATGTTATCTAACTTGTAATCTTTTAACATGGCTCTGGCCATTTCCTGTATCGTTTTGTTCTTCCATTCAATGACTCCATTGTGTTGAGGTGTCCTAGCTGCTGAGAATTGCCTTTTTATTCCATGTTCACTGTAGAAGTCCATGAATTCCTTTGATGTGAACTCTCCTCCATTGTCTGATCTTAAACATTTGATTTTCAAATCCATTTCATTCTCAACCATCTCTTTGTATGTCTTGAATTTTTCGAATGCCTCTGACTTTTTCCTGAGAAAGATGATTGTGGTCATCCTTGTATAGTCATCAAAAAGTATCATGAAATATTGTTCACCTTTCAGTCCCTTTGTTCTCATCGGCCCACATAGATCAGTATGTACAATATCTAATGGTTTTGTTGAATGTACTCCTTTGATTCGATTTTAGTCCTGGTTTGTTTTCCCTACAAACAAGGCTTACAAAAAGTATCTGTTTGTTTTGAAATCACAGATATTTCTCTAATTGCTTCATTTCTGTTAACTTTGACAAGGTTGTCGAATTTTCTGTGACCCATTCTTCTGTGCCAAAGCCAACTTTCATTTTCTTTTCCCAAACAATATCTTTCTTTTCCAATTTCATTTAGGACACATATGTTGTTCATAGTTTTCACTATTGTAGAAACTAGCTTTCTTGATCTTTCTTTCCTTATCTGACATTTTTCCGAGTCAAAAAGAAGTGTGTGTACTTGATCACACATTTGACTTACACTTAACAAATTGTGTTTCATATCTTCAACAAGTAGAACATTTTATGCTTTGGCATTTTTGTTTCCAAGTCTGACCGTGCCTCTACCTATAATTTTGGTTGAGTCATTATTTCCAAATGAAATTGATGCATCACTTTATTTCTTCAGATTTATAAACATGTCCTTGTCACTTGTCATATGCTTCGAACAACCACTATCAATGTACCAATCACTTTTCCCGTGTTTTACCTGTAACACAAGTGTGCATTCTTTAGAGTTGAGTTGATTCTTCTTTCTTATCCCTATCTTTTGTGGTTCTTGTATAAGACTGTTGATGTTTTTCTTTTATTCTTTTGAAGGGACTATCAATCTGCAATCTCTAGCTATGTGCCCAAAATTGTTACACATATAACATTCTACTTCATCCTTCAACAGACCAAAATTGTTATGGTTTCGGTTATGTGTTTCATGAGGCTTTCTGATGTGACTCATTCTAGAGTGGCTTTCATAATCGTCTCTATTTTTGTTACAGGCTCTGCAGTTTACAACTTTATGTCCAAAATTATTTCAAGAATAACATAAACCAAGAAAAATGGTATGATACCTGGGTGAAGAGCTCTTATGAAAGGTGTTGCTCTTTTGAAGCCTTCTTCTTCATGAGATCTTTCTAGTGTTGCTTGTTGAACTTTGAATCTTCTAGGTGGTGGTGTTCCTCTGTAATCTTCTTCCTGGTTTTTCTTGTATTCTTCCTTATTAATACTACCCTTGACGTTTTTTGCATAGCTTCTTGTTTATGTCATCGTGGAGCTCAAACCTTTCTCATTCTGCATTTGATGGTATCCTAGACCGTACTTTTCATGGTATGGCCTTTGACTGTTGACGATCTCATCCAATATTTTGGTGTTATTCTGTTGTACATCTTTCTTTTGTATATACTTCCTTAGTGAGACAATTTTTGCTTCCATCCCTTCAATATTCATTTCCTTTTCTTCCAACTGGCTTCTGAGTACTTCCTTGGTTCTCCTGGCTTCTTCAATTCGGATTTTCAGGTTCACAACCATTTGCTAGTCCTTTTCAGAGTTAGAATTTTGAGAATCCTCTTTCAACATAAGTAACTCTCCCTGGAGTGATTTTTTCTTCTTCTTTTCTCTTCTTAGATCGTCTATAACTTTGATTAGTTTTTTCCCTGGTATCCACTTCTCCTTCTTCTTTAGAATCTTCTTTAGAATCTTCTTCAAAATCTTCTTTAGATTTTTCATAAGCCATAAAAAGAACATCTCCAGAGTCACTGTCGCTATCATCCTCTTCGTCTGATGAAGAACTGTCTTCTTTTGAGTAGAAAATTTTCTTTTGGAATTTCTTTTTGTTTCTTCTCTTGTTTCCCTTTTTATATTTATTTTCTTTACTTGAAGTTTCTTCTTCATCATTTTCTTTATTCGTGTGAGGACATTTATTAGAAAAATGACCAATACCACCACAATTAAAACATTTTAATGGAAGCATACCTTTATATTTGTCAGTTCCTATTTTCAGCTACCTTACAAAGTTTGTGGTTTCTTCATCATCTTTTGACTCGTCGCTGCAACTATTGGTTGGCTTTGACTTTTGAAACTTATTCTTCTTTGCTTTTTTGGATGCGTTGAACGTCGCTTCTTTTCTAAATGAATTATCCTATTTTGTTCTCATCTCATAAGTTGTGAGGACTCCATGCAACTCGTCCATGCTCATTGTAGCGAGATATATTCTTTCTTCTAGAACTGAGACCTTAGAATCAAATCTCATTGGGATATATCTTAGTGTCATTTGAATGACTATTGATTCTTTCACTTCCTCTCATAGGCCTTTAATAGCATTTATTGTTTCATCAATTCATAGAAAGTAATCTGCAATACATTCATCTTCCTTCATCTTCAACTATTCAAACTTGGCTTTAAAAGTTTGAGGTTTGGCTCCCTTGACATTTGCATCTCCTTCACAAATCTTCCGAAGTTTATCCCAAAGATATTTTGTAGATTCAGAATTTATAACTTTGACAAATATTGAATCAACCAAATTGTTTAAAATCATACTTTTACCCTTTGAATTGTTCTCATTGAGTTTCTTTCCATCTTTGTTAGTTGGGGGAGTGGCTGGTACTATATATCCATCTACTGCCGATTGCTAAACATCAAATCCCTATGCATGTAAAAGGGTTTTCATACTTTTACTCCAAAAGGAATAGTTATGTCCATCAAACACTGGTGCTCCAATCTTATCGTATTCCATGATCCCCTTCTAGTGGTTAGATTGTTTCTTGAAGGACCTGCTCTGATACCAATTGTTGGAATACTTAGAGAGGGGGGGGGGGGTGAATCAATATGAGCACTTTATTACAATTTTTAATCACAAAGTGTATTCTTTAACTTTATGAGCCGTATTCAGAAGTTTAACATTAGCATTTAAAGTATCATCAGCATTGTAAATCAACCATGAACAATAAGTAACCAAAAATACACATTACACCATAAATTTACGTGGAAACCCAATGCAGGACAAAACCACATAATGCTTTTCTTATATGTCAGAAGAAATACATTCATAGGAAGCACCAACTTTCTTATTTTCCAGCTACAACTGGAAGGAGGCTCCAACCCCCTATGTTTTCAGGCTCCAACCTGAAGGAATCTCCAACTCCCCAATTCTCCAACTATAAATGGACGGAGGCTCCAACCCCCTAGTTCTCAGGATCCAACTAGAAGGAATCTCCAACTCCCTGATTCTCCAACACCAACCAGAAGGAGGATACAACACCCTTTCCTTGCTCGTCCAACCACCCAGAAACATAAATGTAGACAACCTGTCACTACCATTCAATCAATCAACTTGTTATTGATCTGTCACTGCCACTGCCACAACCTATCACTCTTGTTGTACTTCATCAATTTTTACCATTCAAACCCTTATACCTCAAACCCTCAAACCAAGATCCACAAGAATATCCTTCAAATAAAATACTCATGAACTACTGATACATTTATGTGTTGGACTACTGCAAAACTTAAACCCTAACACACACAGTAAACCATACCTCTCAAACTGTAGCTGACCTAATGGATTTGATCTTATGAAATTCAGTTTTCTCAAAAGATCCATGCCATGTGCTCTGTAAACTTGTGGATGTTCATTCTTTGTCCCATTGTGGCTCATAGATTTCCGCACCCTACTTGCTCTGCAACTCGCTAATTTCTTTGCTTCTCTGTGCATCCACGTTTTTCGTCACTGAGCCCTGTGTATGTCTATGCTTCTCTAATCTACAATTCGTGGATGTCCGTGCTCTCCTTCACTGCAACTCGCGGATGTCTTCAGCAAAATCCTAGAGCAGTAAGCTCAACTTCATCCCTTCGGCTCCTGCAACTTCTCTCTTCACTGAACTTTGTTGCCTTGGACTCACTGCTTCAGATCTGTCAATAGCACCTGCCCATAACACTTTTCAACATAGATATTCAATGTGCTCAATAGGTGTTAATGGGAGTCTCTTGAAGTCTTATTTATACTTTCCAAGTGACTTCCTTTAGGGGCTAGCTTGTAATTGTTTTACTTCATTTCCTTATTTTGGGGCTAACCCACACTCTCTTGTTGCAACCACTTTACCCTTAATTAAATTCTTGTTGCAACTACTTTACCCTTAATGAATGACATGTAACTTCTTGTTGACCTTCTAGCGGATTCTAGATCATTTTTCGCGGTCCTCCAACTTCACAAGGCCATAACTCCTCAACCGTGAGGAACCACGTGGCATACCTCATATCAATGGAAATGACATGACATGTATTGTCCATCCATGAATGAGTTACATGTGTTTATACTATGCTTCATGTCCTTTTTCCTTGAACAAATGCAAGTTCCATAACCATACCTTCTGGGCTTCCTGACTTCTTCAAGGGTTGACATCAATGACAACCAATCTTTCAACATTGTCAACAAATTGTTGCATGAGAGAGGTTCCTTGACTCATCTAGATGACACCAAGTCACCTCAACCAGATTTTGATAATCCTCTTCCTTTAGCCAATCATGACTAAACTTCATTGGATACAACGACCTTTTCCTTGAATTCGACAATTCCAGAATTACCGACATGTGATTGAATATTCCCCCAATATCAACTCGAGATTTAAAGGACCATTGTTTTTTGATAAGACTCTCTAAAATCATAAATCTATTGAGTCTTTCCATGCCCTTTTCTCCCATTACACCAGGTTTGAGATCAATTTGGGGGGGCTAAATTGAAAAGGTGGTGATTCTCCATCTAATGGGAGAAGAAATCTTCCTGGGGATCTTGACAAGGGTTCACTCCCCATACTTCATTTAATGAGATGGTAAAATTTAAATCCCCCCCCCAAAAAAAAAATGATACCTTCATAATTCAAAATACCAAACTCACTAAGCTACTCCTAAAAGAGGCATCGATTAGAATAAGAACCACAAATGTTAATTAACTTAAAAGAAGAATTGAGAACCCTGTCACTTAACTAAACTATGATGCATGAGGGAAAGATAGACTTTTGTTTCACCTTTAATTGTGGGCCTCATAATGTAATGAGACCACCAAAAAGGCCCTCCACATCTAAATAGAAAAAATACCAACCTGGGAACAAATAACTTAATACTTCCACCTCCTTGGCTCCACTACACATCGTCTCTTGAATCATCTGAATGTTCGGTTTAACGGCTTGACACAACTGCTTGAGGGATAATATTTTAGGAGTGCGCCCCACTCCCTAGGCATTAAAAGAGAGCACAATCATTTGTGACCTCTCTTCTGGGATTTCCCTACTCAAAGGGCCCAAACTATTGTAGATTGTTTCCCATTACGAATCTCTTTGACCACCTGGATCTGAGCCAAAGAAATTGAATATTAAAGTCATCAACATAAACTTCAATTATTAATATGCTATCATGATCTACCTTTATGTAGAGATTATTGTCTGCATTGCCTTTCCTGAACCCTTGTTGCTATAAATAAATATCCAACTTTGAGTACCATGCTCTGGGAGCTTGCTTGAGACCATACAGTCCTTTCTTCAACCTACAAACATAATCTTCCCTTTCTGATAGCTAAAATCCTTCTAGTTGATCGATGTAAACTTCTTCTTATAATTCTCCATTTAGTAAGGTTGATTTCACATCCATCTGATATACCTTGATCTTCTTCGAGCATGCATAATCCAAGATTAATCTAATTGCTTCCATTCTGGCAACTGAGGCAAAATTTTCTTTGAAGTCTATTCCCTCAACCTAGGCATAAGCTTTGCATACTAACCTTGCTTTATTTCTGGTTACTTGTCCATTCTCATCTAGCTTGTTCTGAAATACCCATTTTGTGCCAATCACGTTCTTGTCTTTCAGTCTAGGAACCGATTCCCATGTTTCATTCTTCTCTATCTGATTTAATTCTTCTTCCATAGCCTTGATACAATGTTCATCATTGCTTGCTTCTTCAAAACCGCTTGGTTCAATTGAGGATAAAAGTGCTAGATGTCTTTGTTCTGTTGAAAGTATTCTTCTTCGGGTTTCAACTCCTGCATCTTTGTTCCCAATAATCTGTTTTGTTGGATGATTCTTCAATACTCGTTGGCTAGGTGTTTTGGGAATCAACTGAAGGTCTTGTTGGTCATCTTCATCTTTCTCTAGTTCGGGTTGCTCTTCTTCATCTTCTACTTCTTATAGTTCGAGTTCTTCTACTTCTTCCTTCTCTTCTGAATCTTTGCTTCCATCTCTGGCCTTTTGTACATTCATCTCATCAATCTTTACATTGATGCTTTCCACTATTTTGTTGAGTCTGAGATTGAAGCATTTGTATGCCCTTCTTTTGCTTGAGTACCCAACAAAAATTCCTTTGTCAACTAGGGAATCAAACTTTCCAAGCCTGCCATCTTCTCTTTTGATGTAGCACTTGCTTCCAAATACTCTGAAATGCTTGACATTGGCCAGTCTTCCTTTCCATAGATCATATGGGGTCTTGTCACTGTCTCTTCTAAGCATTCCTTTGTTCTAGATATGAAATTTTGTATGAACTGTTTGTGGCCAAAAGATGTTATCTAACTTGGAATTTTTTAACATGGTTCTAACCATTTCCTGTACCGTTATGTTCTTCTGTTCAACGACTCCATTATGTTGAGGTGTCCTAGCTGCTGAGAATTGCCTTTTTATTCCTAGTTCACTGCAGAAGTCCATGAATTCCTTTGATGTGAACTCTCCTCCATTGTCTAATCTTAAACATTTGATTTTAAATCCATTTCATTCTCAAACATCTCCTTCTATGTCTTGAATTGTTCGAATGCCTCTGACTTTTTCCTGAGAAAGGTGATTGCGGTCATCCTTCTATAGTCATCAACAAGTAGCATGAAATATTGTTCACCTTTCAGTCCCTTTGTTCTCATCGGCCCACATAGATCAGTATGTACAATATATAATGGTTTTGTTGTACTGTACTCCTTCGATTCGAATTTAGTCCTGATTTGTTTTCCCTGCAAACATGGATTACATAAAGTATCCTTTAGTTTTGAAATCACAGACATTTTTCTAACTGGTTCCTTTTTTTCTAAATTTGACAAGGTTGTCGAAGTTTATGTGACCCATTCTTTTGTGCCAAAGCCAACTTTCATTTTCCTTTCCCAAAAAACATCTTTATTTTCCATTTCCATTTAGGACATATATGTTGTTCAGAGTTCTCACTATTGTAGCAACTAGCTTGCTTGATCCTTCTTTCCTTATCTGACATTTTTTCTGAGTCAAAAAGAAGTGCATGTCCTTGATTACATACTTGACTTACGCTTAACAAATTGTGTTTCATATATTCAATAAGTAGAACATTTTCTACTTTGGCATATTTGTTTCCAAGTCTGACCGTGCCTCTACCTACGATCTTGGTCGAGCCATCATTTTCAAATGAAATTGATCCATCACTTTCTTTCTTCAGAGTTATAAACCTATCCTTGTCACTTGTCATATGCTTCAAACAACCATTGTCAACGTACCAAACAATTTTCCTATGTTATGCATGTAAAGCAAGTGTGCATTCTTCAGAGTTGAGTTGATTATTCTTTCTTATCCATATCTTTTGTGGTTCTTGTATAAGACTATTGATGTTTTGCTTTGATTCTTTTGAAGGGACTATCAATCTGCAATCTCTAGCTATGTGCCCAAAATAGTTACACTTATAACATTCTACTTCATCCTTCAACAAACCAAAATGGTTATGGTTTCGGTTATGTGTTTCATTAGGATTTTTGATGTGACTCATTCTAGAGTGGCTTTCATAACCGTCTTTTTTTTTGTCACAGGCTCTGCAGTTTACAACTTTATGTCCAAAATTATTTCAAGAATGACATAAACCAAGAAAAATGGTATGACACCTGGGTGAAGAGGCTCTTTTGAATCCTTCTTATTCCTGATATATTTCTATTGTTGGTTGTTGAACTCTGAATCTTCTAGGTGGTGTTGTTCCTCTGTAATCTTCTTCATGGGTTTTCTTGTATTCTTCCTTCTTGATACCACCCTTGACGTTTTTTGCATAGCTTCTTGTTTCTTTCCTCTTGGAGCTCGAACCTTTCTCATTCTGCATTTTATGGTATCCTATCCTAGACCTGTCATGGTATGGCCTTTGACAGCTGACGATATCATCTAATATTTTGATGTTATTCCGCTGCACATCTTTCTTTTGTAGATCCTTCCTTAGTTAGACAATTTATGCTTCCATACCTTCCATCTTCTTTTCCTTTTCTTCCAACTAGCTTCTGAGTACTTCCTCGATTCTTCTGGCTCCTTCAATTAGGATTTTCAGGTTCACAATCATTTGTTGATCCTTTTCAGAGTTAGAATTATGAGAATCTTCTTTCAACATAAGTAACTCTCCTTGGAGTGATTTATTCTTCTTATTTTCTCTTCTTAGATCGTTTATATATTTGATTAGTTTTCCCTGATATCCACTTCTCCTTCTTCTTTAGAATCTTCTTCAGAGTTTTCATAATCCATAAAAGGAACATCTCCAGAGTCACTATCGATATCATCCTCTTCGTCTGATGAAGAACTGACTTCTTTTGAGTATAAAATTTTCTTTTAGAATTTCTTTTTGTTTCTTCTCTTGTTTCCCTTTTTATATTTATTTTCTTTACTTGAAGTTTCTTCTTCATCATTGTCTTTATTCTTGTGAGGACATTTATTAGTAAAATGACCAATACCACCACAATTGAAACATTTTAATGGAAGCATACCTTTACATTTGTCGGTTCCTATTTTCAGATTCCTTACAAAGTTTGTGGTTTCGTCATTATCTTTTGACTCGTCACTGCAACTGCTAGTTGGCTTTGACTTTTGGACCTTCTTGTTCTTTGTTTTCTTGCACGCTTTGAATGTTGTTTCCTTTGTGAATGTGTTATCCTATTATGTTCTCATCTCATAAGCTGTGAGGATTCCATGCAACTCATCCATGCTCATTGTAGCGAGATATATTCTTTCTTCTAGAACTGAGACCTTAGAATCAAATCTCATCTGGAGAAATCTTAGTGCCTTTTGAATGACTATTAATACTTTCACTTCCTCTCATAGGCCTTTAATAGCATTTACTGTTTCACCAATTCCTAGAAATTAATCTGCAATACATTTGATGCAAGAGCATCACCGTCATCATTCAATGAGGAGCAGTGGAAGATGACTCAACATTAGGCGCAACACACTTAACTGGTTTGGATTCCAAGGAGGGTGCGTCACTTTTAATTTTGAAAACCTTGTAATTAAAGATCCCAAAAGATCTTGAAGCTAGAGCCATTGTATGTGCTCCAGAAGATTGTAATTTCTTTTAATGCATGTAGGATTGTACATATTTTGAGCACCGACTCATATCTAGATTGTAATATTTCATTTATTGTAATAAGCCTAGTGGTAGGATGATTTTAATTATGATATGAAAGCACTGGAATAGTCTCGATGGAAGGCTCGAGAAGCCCCTTCAGGTATAAATGAATGTAATCTATGCCCAGAAAGAGGTTGTTGAAAGAGAGGTTGAAGAGAAAAGTTGTTGAAAAGAGAGATTGAGAGGAGAAGTTAAAATTTGTTGAATTCCTTGTAAATATTTGTTGAAGGAATATAGAAGAGGAGAATTGCTTTCAATTCCTACGACTGTTCATCTTGGAGTAATTAGGTAAATGTTTACGTTATTTATCTCTGTTTTTGTGTGTGTGTGTGTGCATCTAAATGGTTGGTTGAATGAATCCTTAGTTTTATTTTTAAGTTTCAATTGTTTCTCTTCTGAAATATTGGTGCAAGCAGTGCACAGTTCCCACGCAAGGAGTGTGGAGGCTAAACCGTCTACAGGTTCAAATAGCTCAGGAGAGATAGCGTAAAGTTACGTAGAGTGAGTGCAAGGAGTGCAACTATACTCATAGGAGTATAAAATCTCAAAGGGGAGACCCGTGCAAAGAGTGCACATAGTGACACTTCGTTAAGTGTTGAAAAAACTCAGAGGAGAGATAGCACAAGGAGTGCACAGGTGACTTTTTCAAGTCCCAAGTTCAGCGGAGAGAGAGAGCACAAGAAGTACGAAGGAGACTTTTTCAAATCCCAAGCTCAGGAGAGAAGAGCAAAGTGTGCATCAAGGTTCGAGCCCTTTGAGGTGATAAAGCTCGGGAAGGATAGCAAGAGTAAGTCCAAAAGAGGAGGAATCTCTTTTTCTTATAGGGTTGAGTGGACGAGATCTCTTTGGGAGATATCAGAATCCCACACAGTCGTTGGATCAAGGAGAAGGAGCATGGCTGTTAAAACCCCAAGCATTTCGGACTTCGTTGCTCCGACAGTTTTTAATTTGTTGTTGTAAGAGAGGCAAAAGCCCCGAAGCTCGAAGTCTCGGAGTGAATTTACACCGTAGATCATTGGGAGAGTGCAATCCATTGGATCCTGAGTGGTTCGACGATTCAACACTCTGGGAGAATTTGTTCATTATTACGCAAAGAGAAGAATTCCCCGAATTCCGGAGTAAATCCCGACTCTCTGTTGTCAGGGACACATGGACCATAGATTTTCGAGTGTTCGGAATTCGACAATTCGGGAGGAAGTGTTGGTTAAGGTTAGAAAAGTCCCGAAGCCCGGATTACGGAGTGAACACGAACCATTGATCTAAGGAAAACGTAAACCGTCAGATTTGTGATTTCAGCCTTCGCGAGTTCGGAGGTATTGTGTGTTGGAGTCACAAAAAGTCCCCGAAGCCCGGAACCCCAAAGTTCCTTTTAGTCATAGATCTTGGCAAGGAGTGTGGACCGTTGATCCCAGAACTCTTTGGGAGTTTTCCAGTTTGGTTATTTGGGAGAATTGGAGTGTTGTGTTGGGAAATCCTCCGAAGCCCGAAGTTCTGGAGCCCCAGAGTTTCCCGCCTTCCAAAGTTAAACCCAGGTTTTGGGCCCTAGGTCATGTGAACGACTCCGCTATAGTAAAAATACCCTCACGAATACGAATTTTCATGCAGGGAGAGAAGAAAAGGACTGTGGAAAAAAGATATAGGGTTCTATGAGGACCCGAGAGCCACTTCGGTTCTCGTGTAAATCGATCCTATATTGAGAGGTCGCGCGAGCCCTAAAGAGGGGGTTTTCATCAAGTGGTATTAGAACCTATGTTTATAGACAATAGGCAGAGAAAGAGAATATCAGAGCTCGAAAAATATTTTTGTCTGATACCATCAAGTGGTATTAGAGCTTATGAAATTTTTGTCTAATATCATCAAGTGGTATCATATTTGGAATAAGCTTTGTGAGGAAACAAATATTTAGAGCCATGCTGCCAAGAATACGCAAGGAGAGACTTGTAGTCAACACAGATATGGAGGAGGAAATGAGACAACTTCGTGCAAGGCTGGACGCCATGGAAACAACACAAAGGATAGCACTAGAGGCTGGTGATGTCAGTGAAGCTAAAAGTGAAGATATAGAAGAAGAAGAAGTTGTAGGAGAACAAGAAGCATAGGAGCGATTGTTGAGAGTTGTTGTCAAGCTGGGAACCAGAGGAAAGATGGAAGTCCCGATGTATGAAGGTAATTTGAATGTGGAAGAATTTCTTGACTGGATAAGTGCTTTAGACAAGTACTTTGACTATGAGGAGGTTGATGATGAAAATAAAGTAAAGCATGTGGTGAACAGATTGAAGGGACATGCAACATTATGCTGGGACGAGTTGCAAGCTGACAGAAGGAGAAAAGGTAAGTCCAAGATTAAGACTTGGAATAGAATGGTAGCTAAGATCAAGGCTAAATCCATACCCAAGGATTATCAACTAAATTTGTTCAGAAGGTTGCAGAATCTGAGACATAAAGGTTTGTCGGTGAAGGAGTATTGCGAAGAATTTATAAGTTGAATATAAGAGCATGGCATAGGGAGAATGATGAATAAAAAGTTGCTCGGTATATTAATGGATTGAGGTATGATATCTAGGATGAGATTAGTATGATAACAATGAGGACCGTAGAAGATGCTTATCAGGTAGCCTTGAAGGCAAAAGAAAAATTGTCAAGGAAGCAGAGTCAGAGGAACAGGGGGAATAATCCTAACAGAGGAAGAGGAACCACCAGAGAGAAGTACTAGAAATCTAAAGGAGAAACTGGAGGATTTAATAGTCAGACATATAGAGGAGGAAGTTCTAGAGGAGGATACTCTAGAGGAATAAATACTTTTCCAAGAGGTAGAGGAAGAGGCGGGGGAGGAGAAGTGAAGTGTTATGATTGTGGGAAACCAGGGCTGATGTCTTGGGAATGTTTTGAAAATGTAGGAGTTGGAGAAGTTCACATTTATGAGGTGCAACAGAGTAATGTGGAGACGGAGATGAAAGAATAAGCAATTGAAGAAGGAAGATTCCTCATGATGAGGAAAGCTCTCGTAAACCAAGAAAAAGAGGTACGAGAACCAGTCCAGAGGAATAGTTTATTCAGAACTGCTTGCAAGACCAGAGACGAGGTATGCAAGGTAATCATAGACAGTGAGAGCACTAACAACCTAATATCCACGGAGATGGTGGAAAAGCTAAAGTTGGAGATGACAACACATCCGAGTCCGTACAGGGTGTTGTGGTTGTAGAAAGGACATCAAGTCATGGTAAGTAGACAGTGTAAAGTTGAGTTTAAAATTGGCAGTTATAAAGATGAAGTATTATGTGATATCATACCCATGGATGTCTGTCATGTTTTGTTGGGGAGACCTTGGAAATATGACAGGAATGTCATACATGATGGGAGGAAGAATACTTATATCCTTGAGAAAAATGGGTGTAAACATATGTTGTTGCCAATAGAAGATAAAGGAGTCAAAGAGGAGGCTAGTCCTAGTATACTTCTCATGAGTGGGAAGGAGCTCTTGAAAGAAGTTAAGAAAGAATAGGAAATGCAGTTTGTTGTTATAGGTAAGCTGAGAGTCATCCTTACAAACACTTCTATGAATGATTTTCCTATGAAAGTTCAACAGTTATTGGATAAGTTTGTTGACATTGTGGTGGATGAGTTACCTCGTACTTTACTGTCCATCAGGAGTATCGGTCACCATATTGACCTTATTCTGGGAGCAAGTTTTCCAAACAAAGCAACATACAGATTAATCATTTAGGAGAATGAAGAGGTCAGGGAGAAGGTCCAAGAATTGTTGGATAAAGGTCTGATCAGAGAAAGCTTGAGCTCGTGTGCAGTACCAATTGTGTCGAGTCCAAAGAAGGATGGAGGTTGGAGAATGTGCACAGATTCTAGAGCCATCAACAAGATAACCATCAGGTATAGATTTCCTTTACCCAGAATGGATGATTTAATGGATTGTTTGAGTGGAGCTAGTTATTTTTCCAAGATATACTTGAAGAGTGGTTATCATCAGATAAGAATGAGAGAGGGAGATGAATGGAAGACAACATTCAAAACAAACGAAGGACTATATGAGTGGCTTGTTATGCTATTTGGATTAACGAATGCTCCAAGTACGTTCACAAGGTTAATGAATGAAGTGCTCAAATATTTTATTGGTAAGTTTGTAATCGTTTATTTAGATGATATTCTAGTCTTCAATAAGACTGAAGAGGAGCATTTCAGACACTTGAAGATGGTGTTGAGAAGGTTGTAACAAGAAAAGTTGCTGGCGAATTTGAAGAAATGTTATTTTATGAAGGCAGAACTTGTGTATTTGAGATTTGTAATCTCTTCAAATGAATTGAAGATGAATCCAGAAAAAGTGAGGGCTATAAGAGAGTGGCCTTCTCCAAGAAGTGTGTTTGAAGTAAGAAGTTTTCATGGGTTAGCGAGCTTTTACAAAAATTTCATTAGGAATTTCAGTGGTATTTGCACACCCATACTAGATACTATAAAGAAGGAACATGGATCTTTAACTAGACAGAAGAAGCGGAGAAAGGATTTAGAGTGTTGAAAGAAAAGATAATAGAACAACCTATTTTAATTTTGCCAAACTTTAAGAAGACTTTCTAGTTCAAATGTGATGCAAGTGGAGTGGCCATTGGTGCAGTTTTAAGTCAAGATGATAAGCATGTTGCTTATTTCAGTGAGAAGCTGAATGATGTTAAGAATAAGTATTCAATGTATGACAAGGAATTTTATGTTGTAATTCAAGCTTTGAAATAGTGGAGACATTATCTTATGCCAAATGAGTTTGTTTTGTATACTGACAATCATGCTTTGCAGTTCATAAACAGAGAGGATAAATTGAACCAGAGGCATGCCAAATGGGTAGAATTCATGCATAATTTTACTTTTGTCATTAAGCATATTAGTGGGAGTGCTAACAAAGTTGCAGACACTTTGAGCAGGAGATGTTTAATCTTGTCGGAATTCCAAGTGGAGACTATGGGATTTGAACACCTCAAGGAGACGTATCAAGAAGACCCTGATTTTAAGGAAGCTTATGAAGCATGTGAAAATCCTTTTCTAAGGGATAGAAATCAATGGATGGAGTATATGATCCAAGAAGGACTATTATTCAAAGGAAATCGATTGTGTATCCCCAAATGCTTAATGAGGGACAATTTGTTAAAGGAGAAACATAGTGGAGGATTGGCTAGACACTTTCGCCATGATAAACCATATGCACAGTTGAGTTATTCATACTATTGGCTAGGCATGAGGTCGGATGTGAAGAAGTTTGTGGACAGATGCATAATTTGCCAATATGCTAAAGGAAAACAACATAACACAAGATTGTATCAACCATTGCCTATTCCAGACATGCCTTGGGATGTTATAAGTATGTATTTTGTTCTGGGATTGCCAAGAACTTAGAGGGGAAATTATTCAATCTTTGTGGTGGTTGACAAATTTTCAAAGATGGCACATTTTATACCATGTCATAAAACCAGTGATGCTACCCACATAGCAATTTTTTTTTCAAAGAGATTGTGAGATTGCATGGATTACCCGGGAGTGTAGTCTTAGACAGAGATATCAAATTTGTGAGACACTTTTGGAATACTTTGTGGAAGAAGATAGGACCTTGTAAGATCCTCAGAAAATTTGCTACAGATGCTTATGAGATTGAGCTTCCAAAGGACATTGGAATTTCACCAATATTTAATGTAGTAGACTTATACCCTTACAAGATGGATGACACGGAAGGAACAGATGATCAAGAGGAGATTTAGTGGAAGTGGCAGATGCCCAAAGTAGAGAAGCTGCAGATAGATAGGATTTTAGATCAGAGAATTGCTAAGAAAACCAAGAGAAATTTTTACTATGAATATCTGGTTAAATGGATGAATCATCTAGCAGAAGATGCTAGTTGGATAACTGAAACTGACATTCAGAAGCATGGAAAGAGAGTGGAGGAACTCATGGACAGGAGTCCATGAATATTTTTTTCCATAGGAGTATGATGCAGGAGCATCACGATCATCATTCAATGAGGCACAATGGAATATGACTTAGCATCAGGCGCAATGCACTTAATTGGTTTGAATTCCAAAGAGGGCATGCCACTTTTAATTTTGAAAACCTTGTAATAAAAGATCCCAAAATATCTTGAAGGTAGAGCCATTGTATGTGCTCCAGAAGATTGTAATTTCTTTTCATGATTGTAGGATTGTACATATTTTGAGCCCCAACTCATATCTAGATTGTAATAATTCATTTATTGTAATAAGCATAGTGGTAGGATGCTTTTAATTATGATATGAAAGAACTAGAATAGTCTGGAGGGAAGGCTTGAGAATCGCCTTCAAGTATAAATCAATGTAATCTATGCCCAAAAAGAGGTTGTTGAAAGAGAGGTTGAAGAGAAAAGTTGTTGAAAGAGAGGTTGAAGAGAAAAGTTGTTGAAAAGAGAGATTGAGAGGAGAAGCTAAAAGTTGTTGAATTCCTTGTAAATATTTGTTGAAGGAATATAAAAGAGGAGAATTGCTTTCAATTCCTAAGGTTGTTTATCTCTGAGTAATTGGGTAAATGTTTATGTTATTTATATTTTTGTTTGTGTGTGTGTGTGCATCTAAATGGTTGGTTGAATGAATCCTTAGTGTAGTTTTTAAGTTTCAATTGTTTCTCTTCTGAAATCTCGGTGCAAGGAGTGCATAGTGTCGATGCAAGGAGTGCGGAGGTTGAACCATCTACAGGTTCAAATAGCTCAGGAGAGATAGCATAAATTTATGCATAGCGAGCGCAAGGAGTGTGCCTATACTCACGGAAGTATAAAATCTCAGAGGGGAGACCAGTGCAAAGAGTGCACAGAGTGACACTTCATTAAGTGTGGAAAAATATCAGAGGAGAGATAGCACAAGGAGTGCACAGGTGAATTTATCAAGTCCCAAATTTAGAGGAGAGAGCAAGCGCAAGGAGTGCGAAGGAGACTTTTTCAAGACCCAAGCTCAAGAGAGGAGCGCAAAGTGTGCATCAAGGTTCAATCCCTTTGAGGTGATAAAGTTCAGGAAGGATAGCGACAATAAGTCCAAAAGAAGAGGAATCTCTTTTGCTTTTAAGGTTGAGTGGATGAGATCTGTTTGGGAGATATCAAAATCCCTCACAGTCGTTGGATCAAGGAGAAGGAGCATGAATGTTAAAACCTAAGTATTTCGGACTTCGTTGCTTCGACAGTTTTTAGGTTGTTGTTGTAAGAGAGGCAAAAGCCCTGAAGCCGGAAGTCCCAGAGTGAATCTACACCGTAGATCACTGGGAGAGTGCGAGCCGTTGGATCCCGAGTGGTTCGACGATTCGGCACTCCGGGAGAATTTGGTCATTTTTCTGTAAAGGGAAGAATTCCCCGAAGTCTCGAAGTCTAGAGTAAATCATGACCGACCGTTGTCAAGGACACGTGGACTGTAGATTTCCAATGTTCAGAATTCGACAATTTGGGAGGAAGTGTTGGTTAAGAAAAAGTCTCGAAGCCCGGAGTCTGGAGTGAACAAGAACCATTGATCCGAGGAAAACGTAAACCATGAGATTTGTGAATTTTGACCTTCACGAGTTCAGAGGTATCGTGTGTTGGAGTCGAAAAAAATCCCCAGAGCCCCAAATTTCCTTTTAGCCGTAGATCTTGGCAAGGAGTGTGGAACATTGATCCTGGAACTCTTTGGGAGGTCGCGCGAGCCCTAGGGAGGGCGTTTTCATCAACATTCATCTTCCTTCATCTTTAAATGTTCAAACTTGGCTCTAAAAGTTTGAGGTTTGGATCCCTTGACGTTTTCATCTCCTTCAAAAATCTTCTGAAGTTTATCCCTAAGATCCTTTGTAGATTCATAATTCATAACTTTGACAAATACTGAATCAACCAAACTTCTTAGATTCATACTTTTATCCTTTGAATTGTTCTCACCGAGTTTCTTTCCATCTTTGTTAGTTGGGGGAGTGGTTGGTGCTATGTATCCATCTACTATTGACTGCTAAACATCAAATCCCTGTGCCTGTAAAAAGGTTTTCATCCTTTTACTCCAAAAGGCATAGTTTTGTCCATCAAACAATGGTGCTCCAATCTTAGCGTATTCCATGATCCCCTTCTAGTGGTTAGACTATTTCTTGAAAAACATGCTCCAATACCAATTGTTGGAAAACTGAGAGGGGGGGGGTGAATCAGTATGAGCAATTTATTACAATTTAAATCACAAAGTGTATTCTTTAACTTTATGAGTAGTATTCAACCGTTTAACATTAACATTTAAAGTATCGTCAACAGTATAAATCAACCATGAACAATAAGTAACCAAAAATACACATTACACCATAAATTTACGTGGAAACCCAATGTGGGACAAAACCACGGAATGATTTTCTTATATGTTAGATGAAATACATTCATAAGAAGCACCAACTTCCTTATTTTCTAGCTACAACTGGAAGGAGGCTCCAACCCCCTATGTTTTCAGGCTCACACCTGAAGGAAGCTCCAACTCCCCAATTCACTAACTACAACTGGAAGGAGGCTCCAACTCCCTAGTTCTCAGGCTCCAACCTGAAGGAAGCTCCAACTCCCTGATTCTCTAACACCAATCAGAAGGAGGATACAACCCCTTTTATTTCCCCCCTCTAACCACCCAGAAATATAAATGTAGGCAACCTGTCACTACCATTGAATCAATCAACCTATTATTGATTTGTCACTGCCACTGCCACAACCTGCCACTGTTGTTGTACTTCATCAATTTTTACCACTCAAACCCTCATACCAAGATCCACAAGAATGTCATAAAAATCAAATAGTCATGAACTACTAAGACATTTATGTGCTAGACTATTGAAAAATATAAACCCTAACACACACAATAAACCATACCTCTCAAACTGTAGCTGACCTAATGGATTTGATCTTCTGAACTTTAGTTTTCTCTACATATCCATGCCATGTTCTCTGTAAACTTGCGGATGTTTGCGCTTTGTCCCATTGTGGCTCTTAGATGTCCGCGCTCTACTTGCTCTGTAACTCACGGATTTCTTTGCTTCTATGCGTGTCAACATTTTCCGTGACTGAGCCTTATGTATGTTTGTGCTTCTCTAATTTGCAACTCGCAGATGTCCTCACTCTCCTTCATTGCAATTCGCAGATGTCTTCAGGAAAACCCTAGAGCAATAATCTCAACTTTGTCCCTTAGGCTCCTGCAACTTCTCTCTTCATTGAACTTCGTTGCCTCAGACTCGCTACTTCAGATCTGTCAATAGCACCTGCCCATAACACTTTTCAACATACATATTCAATGTGCTCAATAGGTGTTAATGGGAGTCTCTTGAAGTCTTATTTATACTTTCCAAGTGACTTCCTTTAGGGGATCGCTTGTAATTGTTTTACCCCTTTTCATTATTTTGGGGCTAACCCACACTCTCTTGTTGCAACCACTTTACCCTTAATTAAATTCTTGTTGCAATTACTTTACCCTTAATGAATGACCTGTAACTTCTTGTTGACTTTCTAGGGGCTTCTAGATCATTCTTCGGGGTCCTCCAACTTCACAAGGCCATAACTCCTCAATCGTGAGGAACCACGTGGCATACCTCCAATCAACATAAATGACATGACACATATTTTCCATCCATGAATGAGTTACATGCATTTATACTATCCTTCATGTCCTTTTTCCTCTATAAACTACAGGTTCCATAACCATACCTTCGGGACTTCCTAACTTCTTCAAGGGTTGACATCAATGACAACCAATCTTTCAACATTATCAACGAATTGTTGCATGAGAGAGGTTACCTGATACTCATCTAGATGACACCAAGTCACCTCAACCGAATTTTGATAATCCTCTTCCTTTAGCCAATCATGATTAAATTTCATTGGATACAACAACCTTTTCCTTGAATTTGACATTTCCATAATTATCGACATGTGGTTGAATATTCCTCCAATCTTGACTCGAGATTTAAAGGACCATTTTTTTTATAAGACTCATTGAAAACATAAATCTATTGAGTCTTTCCTAACCCTTTTCTCCCATTACACCATGTTTGAGATAATTTTTTGGGGGGGGCTAAATTGAAAAGGTGGTTATTCTCCATCCAATGGGAGAATAAATATTCCTGGGGATCTTGACAAGGGTTCACTCCCCATACTTCATTCAATGAGATGGTAAAATTTAAACCCCCCCAAAAATGATATCTTCATAATTCAAAACACCAAACTCACTGAGTTGCTTCTAGAAGAGGCCTCGATTATAATAAGGACCACAAATGTTAATTAACTTAAAAGAAGAATTGATCATCGTGTCACTTAACTGAACTATGATGCATGAGGGAAAGATAGGCTTTTATTTCACCTTTAATTGTGGGCCTTGTTATCGCACAGTTTGTAGTTAAGCTCAAAGACAGATGAAAGGAGGTCAAACTGGTGTAACCGAACCAATCCCACCACTGTCACCTCAATGGGATGGATCTTTCTTTTTAGGGAGGTAAGGCCCAGGGGAGACGTCCCTGGTGACCTGGGGTTTTGAGAAGGCAAAGGTCTGAACAACTAAGTATAATAATCCCCCTCACAAGTCAACACCGATCAGAAAGTCTAGATTAATAGCCAATAAAGATAAATGATAATCAGAAATAGTAACCAAGAAGTGTACCTGCCCGAGACAAAGCAACAAAGAAACTATACATGTGCAAGCTCACTTGTTGGTTAGTACTTCATATAATCAATGAATTTCTGGTGATAAGCATTTGAGCAATAATATTGATGAAGTAAATCATTGTTTATACAATAGCAATGATTACAATATCACTTCACAATAAATGTTAAAGAAACTTTAATGATGAATGGCAATCAATGTAACAATATCAACACTTTAGAAACAACGCCTTAGCCAACCATTAAATTGCTTTAAAAATAAAATAAATGTTGCATAGAGGTGTTTATAGCAATAAAAGGTGACGACATCAATAGGGTTAGTAAGGTTAGTCTAGGCTAGGGTTAGAAGTAGTTAAAGGTTGTTCAAGAATGTTTAGAAATTGTGTGTGATCAAGGTACTCGACACTAGAAGTATTAGATCAGTACACTACTAGGGTATATGGAGTCAAAAGAGGCTGCAAAGGTTGAAAGACTAAATGATAATGAAAATACCAAAGACAAGAGGGTTAAATGTTGAGGTGTTTCTAAGGCAAGGCCTCAACAATAAAACCCTAGGGGAGAAAGGCTCACTAAGGTGTAGAAACCCTAGGCCTTAATGCTTTCTCCTCCTTCTTTACATTATTGGAAAGATGAAATCGTCTAGCTTGAGCAAGAAATTATAGGGCTAAAGACAAGAGAGTTAGAAGGTGAAGTGTTGCTAAGGCAAGGCTTCACCAAACAAACCCTAGGGGAAAACAGCTCATCAAGGTGTAGAAACCCTAGGCCTTGATGTGTTTTCCTCCTTCTTAGCTCAATAACAAGGAAAAACAGCTAGCTAGAAGAGTATGGATAGAGTGTTTTCTATGGCAAGGCTCCATCTTACTTCAGCAAATCCAAATAGCTCTTAACATGGTAGGGACATGAGACAAGGACATTAACTAGTGCTTATCACCTACGGTTTGATTCAGCAAATTATAATAACAAATGAAAGTAAACAAAACTATAACCATTCAATGAAGAAGTTTTGCAAAAATTCACTTACATAAACCATGCATTCAGGTAGCAAAACCCTAGTTGTAAACCTTCCACTAAGAAGAAATGCCAAAATAGTCCAAAAATGTCTTCCTTCAACCAGTGCGCCTCAAAATTTCAGCCAAAACCCTAGAATATGGTGCAAATTTCAGACCTCACTAATGTGTGAGTGAAAGATGATGAAAATATGAGAGTGAAAAAACTCAATATATAGCATACCAATGACCTTAATTACAATTTAGGTCATCAAGAGGCCGACAAGGCCAACATACCAAAATAATATTGTTTTACATTAAATGTTATAAACTAAACCCTAATCAAGCAAAAACAAGACGTCATGCCCCTTATAGGGTGACGTTAGCCCTTTCTAGGGAAAATGTGGCCTCCTAGAGAAAAACTTTAGCCCTCCTTGGGCTTCTACAACCTGCCACACGTGCCAAATTGCCATGAATGTCTCCCAAAACGTCCATGAAGCTGCATGACATCATGAGCCTAATGGGTGACGTCTTGGGCCTTCTAAGGCCAACGTTTTCGTGAAGAGAGAACAACCCCCCTAGGTAAGGCTCTGCCAGGGTGCCTCTGTGGAACGTCCTCCTCTTCTCCGGTGCAAACCCCTATGTCCTGTCTCTGCCCCCTGCTGGGGTCTCAACATCCATCTGGTGGGCTCTTCAGCCCCATGGAGGTACGAAATAATCATATCCCAATGTGTACCTGTTCAATGTGGTGCCTGTCTGTCGGGCATGATCCCACACATTAACATCTACACCCTCCATGGGCTCATAAGTCACAGGGATCATAGCAATTTCAATCACATCTCATCATCAATATTATTAAACATGTTCATAAAACCCCTTTTACCCCAGTCAAGTTCTCAAAGACATTATACAAATTTGCAATACAAGTTTGGAGGAGGTGACAGGGCGTCCTATTGGGCTAGGGTCCATTGGAAAAGGGATGTTTTCGGAAAAGATTAAATCCAAGTCATGTAAATGGGTGAGGTGGATAAGGGATGTCCTGACAATGGGTGCAGTGAAAGCAGGGAAATGCAAGGCTTACTTGTGGGTGCCTTTGTAGAAGGCGAGCTGCACCTATCCTGGATGCAAATGTTTCCAAGCCCATTCATGCCATTTTATTCTTATTTCTTTATTTCTTTTTTCTTTTAAGAGGCTAATCAAGGGACACTACCCTGGCATGGTGACCAGTTGTGGCAGTGTTACCCACAAGTACTTTCACAGAAATGAGAAGGCTGGCTCGTGATGAGACCCTGTTTCTCTTGGCCATTACCCTGGCATGGTAACCAGCTACTAATAGTGTCATACTGCTAGGTACCCATGGACCTAATAGGCTGGCTCATGATGAGACCCCCTATCCTCTGACTAGGTCTTGTTTTATTATTTTTATGGGTCCCTCTTGTTTCTTGCCGAGAAGCCTTTTATTGCTTTCTCGGGGATCCCTGGGCGAAGCATCTCGAGGTTTTATTTTAGGCTTTTATCTTTTGCCAGCTTGCTTTTACCTTTTGGGCCTTTAGCCCCTTCTTCCCACAAGGTGAGGTGCAACCCTTAAATGATTGGCCAACCCAATGCCCAGACAAATTTAATGGGATGTATGAGTGGGAAGCAAGATGAAAAAGTGGTAATATGACGGGAGCGGACGATGAATTTTCAGAAATACCCCCAATGGAAAACCAAAACTATGGGCACAGGCTTACTAGAGCATCCTGTCATTCCCCCCAGACATGGTCAAGTGGACAAGTATAAGATCCAAGCATTTGTTAGAAACAAAAGGAATCAAATGCACATATTCAAAGGTTTTGAAGATCAGAGTGACATATACCATGATACCCGGACTCATTACCTCATGGAGCAAGAACCATCTCTGATACAGGACCCAGTCGAAGGTGATGAATGTTGTTGTTGCTGACAAAGTGGAGGCACTGAAAGGGAAAAAAGATGGGCCCTCCAGGGCCATGCTCAAGTCGATCTGGCTCTCGGTACTCCATGTATAGGACTTGTGGGCCTTGAGACATGATCTCCTAGTTATCCCTAAAAGTGGGGGATAACATGCCTCGTAATGTAATGAGACCACCAAAAAGGCCCTCCACATCTAAATAGAAAAAATATCAACCCGAGAGCCAATAACTTAATACTACCACCTCCTTGGCTCGATTACACATCATCTCTTGAATCATCTGAATGTTTGGTTTAACGGCTTGACACAACTTCTTTAGGGATAATATTTTAGGAGTGCCCCCCACTCCCTAAGCATTAAAAGAGAGCACAATCATTTGTGTTCTCTCTCCTGAGCTTTCCCTGCGCAAAGGGCCCGAACTATTGTAGATTGTTTCCCATTGCGAATCTCTTTGACCACCTAGATCTGAGCCAAAGAAATTGAATATTTTCTCCCCACTTGTTCCCCGATTCCTTTGTCCAAAGCTAGACCTCCATATGCCTCCCCATCCAAACCCTTGTTTTTCTTAGACTATAAAGATAGTCAGATTTCACCATAGATTTTGAACTTGGAATTGACGAAGAGGAGGTTGATTGATCAATAGCCTTAGTAGGTTCCAAAGGAAAAACAGGAGCTTCCCCTCAGGAATCCAAGGGTTGAGACGATGGCATTTCCCCACAAGGCCCAACAAGAGGAGAATAAACCTCAGGAAGGGGTTTATAAGGACTAATGCATGAAAGAGACTTAGGAGGAATATCACGTGAACTCGAGCATGGTACCTTGAGAATATTTGAAGAGGAATCATCAGAAAAAGACTGAACAAATACCAAAGGACTAGGATTCTTACCAGAATTACTGCCACGGGGGTCCTTGTGTAAACTGGCACCTAGAGAGGCGGTCCTAGTAAGCTTTGATCCGCTTTGTTCCATACCTTTCCACTTCGCCTTGTTTACATTTCCAAATCTTGGATAATGACGAAAAGTGAGATGGGGTCATGTTGCATTAAGCATGTAAGTGGCCTACGGCATGATAGCCAAATCATCGAAACGGGACATGCCAATAATCGAACTTTTGAGTAACAAAGAAACCTCGCCAGATGAGCTCAATCTCATCCAACAACTCATCTCACAAATCCACTTTGATTTACAGCCATGCTCGATGCCTATTAGTCTTAGTCTCCCATCCCAGTTCAAAACTAATAAATTTTCCAATCTAATTCCCTATAGCAACCAGAACCTCTTCATGCAAGAATGCCAACGACAGATTTGACAGAATAACCCACACTTTTGAAGGGGAATGGATGTTGTGGGTAGGGTCGAAAGAGATCAACCATTCCTTTGGGACCAACCCCGACGACCCCCATCCCCATGCACGACGGAACACCTCCATCATATCTTCATGCCAGTTCAAAATGAAGCA
The DNA here is from genome assembly GCA_032191745.1 of Picea mariana. NCBI lineage: Eukaryota > Viridiplantae > Streptophyta > Pinopsida > Pinales > Pinaceae > Picea > Picea mariana. The sequence goes on from JASDQU010100788.1 coordinate 434,160, forward strand.
AATCCATCCCCTTGCTAAGGTGTAAAAAATAGGGAAATACCCTAATACTCCCACCCAATTGTCTTCCAACCAATGTTTCAGAGATGCAAGAGTGACTGACTTGTCACAAAACCTGCCTATAACTATCCTCCGTAATAGGTTTGGGATATCCCTGATCACCATGTTGTTACCCACCACCATCCTTCCTCACCTTCCAACACCTTCCTTTGCTCATAGATATGCTTTTTGGACAGTTCTTCTTTGTATCTTGGTGCTTTAGGACTTCTTTGTTCGCCACCTGCAACGATGTTGAAGCTGCATGCTCCTGGGACAAAATGTGGACTGGTTGGGAACCCTTCGAGCTCTTTACCCCCGCGCAAAAGTGCGTTCCTAAACCCTTCACAAACCTCAAGCTCCCCTCACTTGGATAGCATGAGACCAAGCCTTTTTTGGATAACCCAGCCTCGAGATCGTCCCGCTGTAATGTATCCAATGGTCCAAGGACCGACATGTATGCAACCCTTTTTAAAACCTGCACTCTAATGTACTCATCGTCTGATGGGAAGATATCATCCGTGCCATAGATCTCTGCTCCGTAATCCAATACATCATTCCCTATTACTTCCCGACTAGCCTGCCAGTAAGTACCATTAATCCTCTGGTACCCTTCCACCTGACCTCCAAACAAAATGGACCTACTCCGCCCACGGCTAAGCCCTCCAAAACGAGAAAGGGGATTAACACTGTGGACACGTTCTCACCCCTACCTCGATCCTCTTCATTGCCTTGAATCTTCCCAACACTGAAAACTAGAATGGATATGCCTCGAGGGTTGAGTCGCCATTGCAGACCCTGCTAGGGTTTCAATTTTTCAACCATTGTTACGATTCTCTTTAAGAATGCTAGATAATGGAGGTGATATGGGCATATTTTTGAATAACTTAACTATAATATCATGTTAGGCCAAGAAGTTCTCTTAACTTTGATACAATTTTAGGCTAAGGCCAATTAATGATCTCCTTTATCTTACTTGGGTCAACCTTAACTCCTTTTGAAATATTGTCTCCTAGATATTTTAATGTCCTTTTCACCAAATGAACATTTGGACATTTTTGCATAGAATTGGTTTTCTTCCAAAACTATTAGGAATTGTTCCTTATGTTTAAGGTGTTCTTTCCATGTTTTTTTTGTAGATGAGAATATCGTCAAATAACACTAGGACAAATTTCCTAAGGAATGGTAGAAATGGTTCATCCATAATGGATTGAAAGGTTGCTAGGGCATTTGTGAGACCAAATGGCGTCACCTTAAATGCCTTAAACTAGATCTCATGTGTTTTAAACACAACGTTTCCATATCTTTAAGATAAATTCTAATTTAGAAAAGTATTTGGCACCGTGTAGTTCATCCAGTATTTCATCAACAAAAGGGATTGGGAACCTATTTTTTATGATAATTTTATTCAAGCTATGTAATCTATACATAATCTAAAGGATCCGTCGTTCTTTCTTATTGATATCACTAAGGCTAAAGGTGGGTTTATACTCTTCATTACCGCTCCACATTTTATCAAATATTGAATTACACATAATAATTCAGTTTTATGATCATGAGATTACATGTAGGGTTTGATGTTAACTGGTGTATATCTTGGTTTTAGTTCGATTGTGTGCTCAACCTCTAAAACTAGGTTAGCTTCATAGCAAGTCCTGAAAAAGTAGTTTATGTTTTCTAGTGAATTTTTTGATGTATTTATTTTGAACTAAAAGTTTAGTAGGAAGTGCCTCCATTCAATAACAATGGATTAAATAGGTTGGTACTCCCTTGCACATTGATTTCTTCATTTGATTTGCAAGAATTGTTTTTTATTCAAGGGGATCAAATCGATACAATTTGCATTTCCTTCCTTCCCATTTAAACTTCATGAAGTGCCCCTTTAGGTTAGTGGTGTAGATGCCTAATTGCATCAACCATCCTACTTCCAGTACTTTGTCAACTCCACCAAGGGGTAGGGCACAATAACTTGTTTCTAGATGGAAGTCTTGTACTAACATTTTTACTTTATGAAATTTGTACTAACCTACACTCATTTTACCATCAACAATAATGACTTGGAAGTCTTTAAAAGGGAAGACAAAGAGATTTAGCCTTCTCACTACATGCATGCCAATAAAATGATGTGCACTTCCTAAATCTATTTATATGGTAAATTTTGGATATTTTATTTGGCACTTAAGTTTAAAGGTGCTTTGTTAGGAGATCCGTGTTATTGTTACTAAGGGAAATTTTGGTTTTGCTTCCTCATTTTTGGACTCCATATTTATTTCTTTGTGATTTTTTTTTTCTTCCTCATTGTTTGAGTCACTTAGAGAGCTGTTCAAGTCATTATCTTCCATATCTTCCCTTTAACATGATATAATTTTTTGGTTTTACATTGGTGTCCTTCAATCCAATCCTCTTTGGATTCAAAGCATTTGTTCTTTCCTCTCGATTCCCTTTCTTCCATAGTAGCATTTATTCTTTCCTCTAGATTCCCTTTTTTTCATAATAACATTTGTTCTTTCCTCTTGATTCCCTTTTTTTCATACATTATACTATGAAGGGGAGGAGATGTGTACTTTGGTCTTATTTTCATCTTTTTACATAAACTTTCTTGTTGTCCTTGATTTTTATTTTCAATCATTTTGCCATTGATTCGTGCTTCCTCCACATCTTTATAGTCCATTAATTTAATTCATTTCTTATATTATGTCATGGGCATGATATGTAAAATTTGTAATGATTGAATTATTGATGACCATGGGACATGAGTCACAAGTTCTTCAAACTCCATAGTGTATTCATCGATTGTCTCTTTTTGTCGCAATGGATGAATTTTTTGAATATCTCCTTGTCACTTATATCCCATAATCCTTTGAAATTCCCCCCTTAAAGGCATCCCACCATAACAATGTGCCTTGAACTTTGGAGTTTCACCATAGGTACTAAACATAGGTAGACTTGTCTAAGTACATCGATGTTTCTCTAATATTATTGTCCACATCACGACTCTAATACATTTGGAAGTAAAGTTCCTTTTTATTTACCTAGATCGTACCTTCTTGACAATTTTCACCATTGAATTTGGGGTCTTCAATTTATATTTTATTCGTAAATGTCGTAGATTCCACTGAGCAATGAATGGAGGTAGAAGTTGTTACCCCAAGACTTGTAGACGAGGAGTTCCTTGTTGATGCATTCCCTTGTACCATCATCGTCAGAGTTCTAACATTTGCTTCTAGAGATATAATGCCTGCTTTGCCTTATCGATATAATTTTTTAATGAGTTTATATCATCTTTCATTTCTTTGTTTTCTTTGGTTAGTTTTGCATTAGACCTTAGTCCCATCTTACTCTTTTTGCCTAAACAATATTTAGAGCAATCCCTTGACATACACTTGTAACTTCATAATAAGTTATTGCTCGCATTGTAACCATCATAGGGTAATGTGGTGGATATTTTGCAAGACAATGCTTATGATACCAGTTGTTATAAGCCCACAGGCTCTACAAGCTATGCACACAACATTATAGAGCTCAAGATGCACACGTAGCACATTACTTGTATATAAGATATACAATTTATATTACAAATATGAAATGATGATTATATCTATGAAAATAGTGTGTATAAATACACCAAACCAATGTTAAGCCACATTCTTTAATAAATAGGGATGACTTATCACGTACACATCAATTTACTATAACATCATGACTTCATTATATATTCGACATTGTTGCACATAAGTAATATACATTAGGACGTTTATTACAAATTTTAGGCCTTGACAGGGGCATATATGAATCCTTTTGGGAAAGACTAACAATCCTCTTAATGTAAGAAGGAGACAAAGTCTTCAAATAACCAAAGTGTTGGATGGATTTTGTTTCCCTAAACAGGATGACATAGGGGGCCGTCATCATAAAGATCACAAGAAGGACACCGTGGATATGTGATGGAACCATCATTGTTTTCCCTAATGTAGAAATCCACGACTAATGTCCATGCACTAATCATAAAGTACATCTAAAACATAATCATATCTAAAAGATTGCAAAGCCTAATGATGTAGTCGCATCCACAACAATTAGGACACACTCTAGAAATACCCTCTATAAGATCATCCCTTACAAATTATGTGATTATATATTTTAATTCCCAAAACTTATTTACTATTGCAATTTGGTACAACAAAATAAAAATGATAAACAACTACTATGCACAAAATTCAAAACCAAATCTCAACTAGTATCCATATGGATCCATGGGGTGGAGAATCGACGACCCTATTACGAGTAAAAAAAACAAAAAGACAACTAGTATACACAAAATTCAAAACCAAATCTCCTTCTTGTAAAGACCCATCTTACTACTCAACTAATTAACAATATCCATGTACTAAGATATCTATACGCTTTTTGCATGTAATGATATCTATGTACTTTTCTTTTTTAAGAAAATCAGTCAGTAATATAACAAAGTCAACTTAATTCAACTTCCAACAAATTTCCTACCAAATTTTAATAAAAAAAATAAAAATTTAAACCTTACACTTATTGTTTTTTTACCACACCAATTAAAATAACTCATATTAAATTTAAACCTTACACTTATTGTTTTTTTACCACACCGATAAAAATAACTCATATAACGCTGCATAGAGTTTAAACTACTTATGGTAAACTACTACACTTCACTACCAATAAAACACAACTCAATTCACAATTACCATGGAGTGTATCTGGACTACTGCTTGAACAAATCCAAAATAAATGCCCGGTGAGGGATTTCAATCCAACGCCGCCTTCTCTTGTAATTCTTGCACAGTGTTTTCTACGATCCTTGAAAACGTAAGGAAACATGTGAATCGTTGTCATCCAGTCTTCTGCAATGCCGTGTTGAATATGAATTTTCCGTCTTTGAAACCAAAATCTCAGGAAGAGTCGAAGATTTGAAGATCGTCTCTAGGTGTAAAGCAATCGATCTTTCAAATGCCTAAGCAGAATGTATAATCGGTAATACGATGGGTAGAGGCAACAGAAGACGCAACCGAGGAGGTTCTGTCAACAACAGCAAAAGTAAGGGCAGAGTTTCCGTCAAAGATCACGTTCCCCATGGAGAAGGAGCCACAGATTTGCTCGCGGAGGAGATTACTGCCCTGTAACTTCATTTTTCTCTATGCGTTTTCCGTTCTTTGACTTCAATTTCATGCTCTGTTTCCTGTCCCTGCAATGGCCAGTTTTCTCATATCAATAGGTGTTTATGCGAATGCTATTTAAATTGTGACAGGCTGCGTTAGTTTAACGCATCTTTAAGCTTATTATAAGTATCAGAGGGTTAATATAAGATTTATCTGGTTTAAACCGATTCTCTTACACCTTTTATTTTTGATGGAGTTGAATAAACTTCGACGAAGTGTTTGATGTCTGGTGACTGAACTCTTCCGAGCAGCTCGGTTAAATACAAGTCAATCTATTTTGTCCGACTGCATTCCTCGTTCGTTCTTAAAGCAGCTCATGATTAGGGCCCCTTCGTAGGCTGATAAATTAAGAAAAAAATTCAGGGGATCTCACATTGTTTCTGTTAATGTTCTAGAGAAAAAATGTACGGAATTAATGTTACCATTGCACAATGCCAAATTTGATTAAATCGGGGCCGGCTCACACCGTTCGACAAGTTTAGATTAGTAAAATATATCTTGCATTACATTTCTTGACAGAAAATGAGTGAAAACACTTCATATTATACGCAAAAGTAGGAAGGGTTACAAAGTTGGTCAAATGAGAAGTTTATTCGCCCAACAAGTGACCAGGAAAAGTTCGACGTGACTAGAAAGTACTATCAGTGTCATCAATTTGTCGGGGTGCCTTCATCTGCCTGAAAGCATAAATCAAAATAGTACATGATCAAGAAGAAAACATCAAATAAACATTACATAAAAGAAGAGGAAAGAGGAGAGAGTGCAGGGGAGTATGTAGACATTCTGAAGACAGGATGAAGGGGAAGAGGGCAAGGAGGAGGACGTATCTTCCGTAGAGTCGAGCACCGAGAAGGATCGAGTAATGATGTTGTCAAGGTGGCCTAGCTGGATGATCCTAGGAGGCATCGGGGAAACATGAGCAAACCTTCTCCCAACATTCAATGTTGAGGAAAAGAATCTCGCTCTGTCACTCTGACATGGTTGGGCTGTTGATTTGATCTATGCAGAGAATAAGTACACCTAGCTGTCGTGCGAAGTACTCGACCAGCTTTGGGGTATGACAAACTTGGTGTTGGCTGTTCTACCCATTTCAAAGATCTGCTTGTTTCTTAGTGTCACCAAGTGTAGAAATTGACTGGAATGAGGTAATCAATCTGACAGGGCCAGCTTTGGAAGCAGCCTACAGGGTCTGTCGCCTTAGAGTCACTGCCTCACACATCTAAAGAGCTAGACACTGTTGATTAGGATATCGGATGAAGGTGAATATGGATCTCTCTAGGTCATGTGGCAAATAGTGGTATCTCCTTGTGATCTCATAGTAGATGGCACATACGAAAATGAAAGGTTCCTTGGCTCCACCTCCTGCAATGGCATAGCTCTAAGCTGACAAAGTCTCTCCTCTCGTGGGACACAATGTTCAGATTTGATTCGAAGCTGATGAGAGCTGACCATGAACTGCCGGAGAGGCAACCCAAGGCTACAAGATCATTGATGCCAAGTATACTTAGGGCATATGATAAGACCCCCCCTCAAATGTAAAAGGTGCTTGAAGTAAAAGGCCATCTTAGCACCTAGTTCTTGTGAAGGGGAGATCCAAGTAGCGCGTATATACTATATACCATGGTAAATGTCGACCGTGATCGCCATGTTGATCTCCTGATGAAGGGCAAGAAGATGGCGTGGAGTGTCCAAAGAATAGCTGAAGGGGGGGAGACGCTCGATGGATATGCCAATAGACTGAAGTAGCATGCATTTCCCTATAGGCTTCTACATTCATGGTTATCATCTTCAGCTATGGCATTTCTGCCACCATCAATTTAGTGAAGGCTTGGACTTGCTCATTCATGACCTTCACTTTCTTGAGCAGTTCTGAATTTGTCCTGTCCTCTGCCACTGTTGCTTTCAATACTGCGTAGAAGTGCTGATAAGGGGGTTGCTTTATAAAATTTACTTAGATTTATCAAAACCAATGGTGTCCTTGTATAGCAATACTCTATGTCTGTCAAATAACCTTTTAACCTCCAGACTATTTTTTCTGCCAAAATGTAGAAATTCCTCCTTTGTCTTGTCATGCCTGGGTCTTGAAGCCTTCATCTCCTCTTCCTACTCTTCCCCTTCTTCCATCACTTTCTTCTCTCCTTCACCTACCTTTATGCACTTGTCAAAGTAATTGCTCGCCTCCTATGAAAGGATTTCTTCCTCCAATTCCCTCTGCCATTCTTCCAGCCTTTCTGAATAGACTTGTCTTTTGTTTTCTTAGCTAAGCTACTTCTTCCAGTAGGAACAAATTCCACGCTTTGTTTGCTATTAAATGAATTATAGTTATTGTATGTTGATTGCATTTAGTTTCACACCAAAATCAACGGGATTCCACCCTTGATCTTATTTGAATTATAATTTGCTGGGTTATATATAGCTTAAAGTACTTATTGTTTAAATTTCAATAATTAGAAATGCAATATACTTAAAAACTGCTGAGTCTTTTCCTTGGAATGACATAAATTTATCGAATAATTTCTTCATTTCTTTTTACTTTCATTGCTAACTCAATCCTTTTTATTAGATCTTCAATCTTTCAAGAGGACTTTAAACTTGTATGCGAAAGTCCTTCTCCTCAACTTTCTATAACTGTCAGGTACACTAATCATTCAATTTAATTGCCAATTATGGTTATTAAATGTTATGTGGATACCTAAACAATAATGTGCTCTGCACAAAGCTATGCTTTCGTTCTAATTTTTTATTTTTATATTATTGTCACTAACCCTTTAGCCGGTCTTTGACTTCCTTTATTTGGTGCATTATGCCTGATAATTGCTTCTATTTCTTGCAGGCCTTATTCCATGGACAACGGATTGAACAATTCAAATGTCTCTGTAGAGTTGTTAGTGAGGTATGGAAAGTGTTTTTTCTTATGCTTCATGATTTGCATTTCATGATAATATACTGGTAGAATTACTACTTCCTGCAAATCTGTATGAGATATGTTGGTTATATTTACTAGCTTAAACACTCGTGAGTTAATTACAGCCGTGCTAGACATATAGCTTTGAAATAAGGTGCCATATGTTGTCTCGGCTTTCATCTTGTTGTAATGCTATCTGGTAATTTTCTACAGATGCTTGCCTGGGTATCCATACAAGGCTCCAAAACTACAAATTATACCAGATGGGGGGATGTCAGAAGAGGATCTCCACCTTTTGCACTCAATGCTTTTGGATCAAGTAAATAAGTTAATGCATTTCTTAATGATATATATTTATCTTCTTTGAGATTGGATTCCTTGTGTACATTATGTAAGTGTGGACATCCATGATCAATGTGAGGAGGAAGTTTGTATCTTTTTGCAAGTTTGATTAGATTGAGTGATACAATGCAAGATAATGGAGGCCAAACAAATCCGAGATCTGTTTCCATTGTCCAAACTTGAAGAACATGACATAAAAGAACAACACGCTGTAGAGCAAGTTAGCAAGTGTGTAGTCTTACTCAAGCATTAGGGGTATGTGACCTTTAAGTTGTGGACTGGGACCCAGACCCACAACATGAGGGAAGGAACTATGACCATCCAACACCTCCATAAGAGATCCCACTTTTCTGGTTGGTGCCACTTACTATATTCATCTCTACCCCATACTCATTATAGTATGCTGGGGAGGCCCATCCTCATAATGTAGAGCTTGTTGGTCAAGCAGGATATCACAGAAGTGGTAGGCTCGCTGCTACTTCAGTGGGGCACTTGAGTGAACACTATATAAAGCAAATATGATTTTTCCTTTCTCACATGCATGAAAAGTGAGGACTGCTATGTCCTCACTCATTGGTAAAATCAATAATTGCAAGAAGTTGGGGCCAACTATCCCAATTACAATGTCCTTGAAGAACATGCACCTTGATTGATTCAATATTGGATCAATCAAATAATAGGGGGTGCAACATTGACCTATTTCCCGGCTTCTTGGTACTAAGGGGACCAACCCCAATCCAAGCTTGTACTATTCCCTGCCAAGACAATGACCCAGCCAATGGATCATCTACTTTACATACCTATTTTGTATTGTGCTTCTAGTAGAACAACATGTAAAGACCTATGTTTCACTGGTTTTCGGGACGGGGGACAGCAGGGATGGGGGATGCATTCCCGAGATGGCTAGAGCACACACCCTAATTTTTCCAGGGACAGTTGGTTGGGGATGGCATAAAGATTCATCATAAAAATTTGTAGTGGCTTGGAAGCATAATAGTCTATAATATATATATATATATATATATATATATATATATATAGATAGATAGATAGAAAGAAAATGATAAATATTAAAAAAATTTAGAATTCATCATAACGATTTGTATAAATGCTTGTAAGCATAATAGTCTATACTATATAGTATCATGCATAGCCCTTACACTTACCAGTTCTGAAAAATCTCAGGCCATTAAGAAAAGGGCCGAGTGACATTCCATTATTGGCACCTAGATACGAACACAATGCAGTTTAGCTTGAGGAAACTTAAGTGTAATTACTTTCAATTTGCTATAAGGTCCATGAAGGGTCTATGAGATGAATGCCTGTCTCTATAACAACTTTTCTTTCTCATATTTCTTGCTTATGATGATTATGTTAAAAGGCATTCCCTTCTCAATAGGTTCTGCAGATTTTTACAGCTTTGTTGAAAACCACTACAAAACACTTTGGGATATACATGCATGCATTCTGTAAAGATATTAGATTCATATTTCAAATTAAGAAGGTGATTTAATAGGAATTTATTCAAACATTTAGTGAAGAGAACTGAGGTACTATCAGGCTGCTAAATCTGATCTGTCTTTGACCAGATTTTAGCTCTAAGTTTTATCTTCCAGAACTGTCCTTTGCTGCATTTTAGGACAACAAACAATTAGGTAACTTTCTGCTGATAATTTTCATTGATTAAGTGTTATTTGAGGTGCCCTTGCAAGTGTTTTTACATTTCAATGTTAGCACATGCAATAATACTCAAACACATAACACTCCTCGGATCTTTACAACTCTAAAATGCTGATCTAACAATTCTAAGCATGCATGAAATTGACACATCAGTTTTTGGTCAACATGACCTTGGAAAAACCCCCATGCGGAAAACCAGTTTGGAGTAGATGTATATAGAAGGTCTCAAAGCAAAATGTACAACACGGAAAACATATACAAGTGAACCTGGTACAATAGCAACCCTTCTCGGATGCCTTGGAGTCCCTTGAAGATGTGCCTACTAGCCCCTTGAGCTAGGCGCCCTTTGTCTTGGTGCGCCCCTCTTGCTTTGCTAATCCTTGGCCCTCTTTCTTTGTGCCTTTGCCTTTGCCTTTGCCCACTTGAACTTTGTGAAGCCCTTGCCTTCTTCCTTGAACTTGGCGCCCTCTACACAAGTGCACCCTCCTCCTTGGCTTGGTGCACACCTAGCCTTAGTGCACCCCTCCTCTAGCAAGACTTCCCTCTATAGTTGTGCGCTCTTAGCTTCTCACTAAGGCCTCCCCTCAAGTAGTGCGCCCCTCCTCCTCCATGAATCCTCTCATGAACATGGTGCACCCTCCTTGAAGTAGTGCACCTCTCCTCCTCCAAGTGCGCCCCTAAGCAAGGAATGCGCCCTCCCTCAAGTGAATGCCTCCAACTCCATGGAAGCACCTCCCTCCTTGATATGCGCCTTCCTTCCTCAAGTAGCAAGTGCCCTCTACCTTGTGCACCCTCCTCTCCTCAAGATATGCGCCCAAGAGCTCTTCTTCTCCTCTTCTCCTCTCAAATCTCTCAAGTGAAGAATGAGTCTCATCTTTGCCCTTTTCCCTCCTTTAGCCTCTCTTTGGCCAAACCCTAAAAGATCAATGGCCTAGATCCAATATAGCCATGTCTAATCAATGGGTGAGATTCAATCCTAAAATTTCACTTAGGAAACCCACTTTCCTTAGTTTGCTTTATGTCCTTTAACTCACCCACAAAGGGAATTAAATGTCACTTTAATGACCTAAGTGACATATTTCACTTTTGACTTAAACTCCCAAGTCAAAGTGAAATTAGAACATAAAGTAAAGTAAATAATGGTAATAGTTTCCCCCTTTGTGTTTAGAGACTCACAAATACAAGGGGACCACTTTCCAAGGTACCCAAATCTCAACATTTAGTACCCAATCTGAGTCACTACTATTTGATTGTTTTCACCATGCTTGAGGTCTAGATGGTGGAAGCACTAGACCTGGATAACTCCTGGACACTCATGTACAATATTTAAAAGCTAAGATGACCCCAAAATTGAGAAGAACAAGAGCAATAACCACAAGGATCAAACCTTTGAGATGTTGCATTTCTTGGTTTGATGACATGGAGTCTTTGCTTGTTGTAATGTTGTTGCTAAAAGGACAATAGTTAAATCACTAGAAATCCAAATCAAAACCCATCATACAAAACCCATGTTTTGAGCTACAACTTGTACAAATTCAGATTTAGATTCAATATAATACAAAAAAAATATATGAGAAAAATGATCATATTGTCCAATCATCAATGCCCATTGTCAAAACTGAGGATAAATGCCCAGAACATCTCCGAAATGTGAAATTTCTCTAAACCCAGTTCACAAAATCAATTAATTTTACTTTTAACTGATTATGCAAGGTTTTCTTCCACAAATAAATAATGCACAGCATAAAATAATAACCAGGAACTCAACAGTAAAAGATAACAACAATCACATCACATGTACACAAGAATTTTGGATAATCGTTCCTGGAAAAACCCCGAAGGGAAAACCAGTGCAACAGATTTAGAGATTTTTATTATTCAGTAGGAAAATATAGAGATCTCTTACAATAAAATCGGCCCAACCAAAATACCAAGGAAAACCTCAGCGTACCACCTCCTCAACAAATGTACGACCCTTCTGCAAATCCCCCTGAACCAAATCGTGCCAGAAAACACCCCTGTGTAATCGTATGACTGCCTGCGTGGGTACTGCGTCACCTAGTATGACGACTCTCAGATATGTAGAATATGACCTCTGCAATGCTGAAGATGTGTGCTAATCTTAGTGAAAAGTCCTCCTCTGTCTCCCTGCAAACCCTCTCTCAAAAACCCTCAAGCAATTCTCCTCTTTCTCTCTTCAGAAAATCGCCACTCTCTTGTGCATAATGCGCCCTTCTCCTAGTCAATCTCTCTTTTACTCAATGAGCAAGTGAAAAACCCTATCTCCAAAAGGATGGAGGGCCAATATTGATCCTCACACACCTTATGAGATCAATGGTCAAGATTAAAAGACCACAACTTAAATTATTTCTCACTTTAACTTTATAACAAGTTCTCATTAAATCAACATTAAAATATAACCCATTTAATGTACTTTTTCCTGAGTACAACTTTAGGAAAAAGATTAACCCATCAACTTGGCTAAGTTTCATTGTCCTCCTCCATGCTAGGACGCCACGCATGGTGAAGACCTTCCTTTCTATCCAATCTCAACATCTGCGGGGAACATCCCTAAAACCTGCTTGGAACGTCCCTGAAATCTATCTGGTGTTAATGTTTAAGCTATTATTAGAGTTCTTTGCATTTCAATAAATAACAATAGCATAAGATAGGATCATTGAGAAATACACAATTACAAGAGACACATCATTTATCCTGGGAAACCCTCATGGGGAAGAAAACCCAGCAAAACTTCCTTATTATAGATAGCCAATACAATGCCAAGAGATAACTCAAACAAATACAGAAAGTCCTCTCCCAAGGATGCGCTTCTCTCTCTCTCTCTCTCTTCTCCAACTACAGCTCCGAAACTTGTCTCTCAAATGAACAAGTGAGTGTGTGTCTAAGTGAGGCACTAGCCTCCTTATTTATACAATTCTGGCATGTGTGGAAGTGTCTCCTCACTGGCAGGGCCGACTTCTTCTTCTGGGTGGTTATAACAACCTTTAGTATATTCTGGGGCCGACTTCTTCTTCTGCCTATTACAATTATATTTTGAGCAATCCGCAATAGGGGATTTGGTCCTTTACAATAGCCGACATGATCAATCCGCAATGGGGATTGATCCAATGAATAATATATCAATAATAATTAGAATACACTTTGCAGTTACATTATTTCAACATCTAGAATGTCTTGGTTAAGGCCAACAAGTCCCTGATGAAGTCCTCGACAATTTGGGGACGTTTCCTAGGGGTCCCCAAGTCCTTGAAATGAATGAATTGCAGGTGCAACATAGGTAAAGACCTATTTTTCTGTAATATAAGCCGTATTTTTCCAAAAAAAAACTATCATTGCTTTTGAGTCCCCCATTACTTTAACAATATGAAGAATATGATGGGGTTTCGAGGCTCTTCCTTCACCCCTAGTCAGAATGTTACCATCGCTCATGCAAACTCTTATGCCTCCCTTGAATATGCATACATTCCAAGAGCCCATCCATAAACATGTATGCATACATGTTCAAGACTCAATACACACACGCACACACACACACACACACACATATATATCAACACTATATGCTAAAATAGTTTACCTGTAAGTATGTATGCCCGTTTGATTACACATAGCCAACTTTCTATTTATTATCTACTGAATTCCAAATCAATTGACTAGTTTTTGATCTGTAAATCCTTTTACATTTAAGCATATTTGTAGACAATCTATTTAATGAAGAACGTGAGTGGGTTCATGGCCATTTGGGCACTTCAAGAGCTCAACAATTCCGTAGTCATCGTAGGCAATTAATTTGATTTTGGTTACTAAACTTTGCATAAAGGTTGCACTAATAGTTTTCAATCTATAACAAGTGACAAGTGATTAGGATGAGTGTGAATTTTGCAATCTCTTTTAACAAAACTCGGAGTTCACTATTTGTTGATCCTGAATGACATCTCAAAGGTGATATTTTTCATAAACCTAATCGCCTCTCAGAATTTGCGATTGAAATTGTATCCATGCTGTTCCTCCAAGCATGATTGATTCAATAGAAGACAAGTCACACTGAACTCATGCTTGAGTATGAACTCGACAACAACATTTGCAATATAGCAAACAATTGTGTGCTATGCATGAGGGGAAAACATGGAATCTAGTAGAGCCTTCTCAAAAGGATTTGGCATGCGAAGCAGAGTGTTTCCTAGAAGTTGCGTTGAGATTATGATGGATTGAGAAAGCTTGAGGTTTGGCATTGAGATCCATTCCAGCATTCTCCTGTACTAGAGGTTAGATTGGTTTTTTGTCTTGCTATTTAGGAAAGATTAGCAAAGAGGGGTTTCCACACCTAGGGGGATTTATGGGACCAACAAATGGGACCTTGGTTGGGTTGGAGAGTGGTTAAGAGATTGAAATCATTGCCAACTGCGAACAAGCAAGCATTTTTAGAGTTGTGCAAATTATTGTTTGATTGCAGCATTTTCAAAATGAATTTGGATACTGTTAGCACAGTTTTTTACCCTTACATCAGATCTGAAATGTAAATAAATCAGCAATGAAAAAACTGTGTAATTTAAGAGAATACTGCCCTAAAGTGTGACGGACAGATCCCTCTCCATTCGGGCTGGTGCTTGCCAACCTCAGGGGGGTGTCCCTAGACCTTCTTCTCACTGTCTTCAACCTGTAAATCTGCACACAAAATGATAAAAGCAGCAGCAAAGATGAATGTTTTGTGGCTGTGATTTGAAAACCACGGCTTTCAATATTTGTTTAAAGGTGTTTGTGGTGGAATCCCTGAAACATTAGCTAAAAGAAGATGAAAAGAAAGGTAGAAGAGGCGCTATTAAGTGGCTGAAATACACCAAAATAACAGGCTAAAACTTCTAAATCATGCACAAATAACATTCAATATACCAACGATCTTTGAGAGCTCGATACAAGCATAACAAGGTTCTATTTCTGAAATTGCCAAGAGGCTGGCTGTGCCAAGGAGATAGATTACAAAAATGGTATAGTGATGATCCCAACACAAGAGAAGAGAAGCTAGAATAGAGAGAGAGAAGAGAAAACCGATGAAGTCTGCTACTAAAGAAGAAGATCCAACCCTGTGCCAATGGAGAAGCCCTGCTAATATAGAGTAGTGTTGAAAAAGTAGGCGATTTTTCGCGACTTTTACCCTGAGCCGACTTTTACCCCTTAAAAAATCACACTTTTTGTATTTTTAAAAAGTCGCGACTTTTACTAAAAATCAGAGATTTTTTCGAAAAAGTTGCGGTTCAACCCAAAAAGTCGCCGGACGCAGGGAACCCGCGGGCAAAAGGGCACATATTTTTTTTTTTGGTCATTTGTGTTTTTTTGCTTGTGGAGAAGGAAGGAGAAGGGTTTGTGGTCTTCCTCAATCACTGTGGAGGCAACTTAACAACCATCATCATCACCATCAAAGATTTCTAAGTGGAGCAAGGGTTCAATTTCATTTCAATTTCATTTGCCAACCGGTGTTGAATCTTCCATTCAAAGGTATGTATCTAAATCCCTCCATGTTAATGTTTATTTTCCATAGATTTTTGCAAGTTTGCTTGCCTCTTTGCTTGCCTACATTTTTTTTTTTTTTTGGGTCATTTTGCCATGATTTTCATGCCCATAAAACAATGTAATGTTTTTTTTTTATGGGACAGCAAGCTTGAGCCTTGCTGTTAATTTTTTCTCCACCCTCTTATTGTCATTTTTCATTGCTAATAATCTAATCTAGAGGTCTGATTTTTTTTACCAATGGGCTGCTATTTTTTTCTAGTGGGGTTTAATATCGTTTTCTTGTTTTTTTGTGCCTTAGGGTTGAATTTTGAAGCTGTCAATTTCATCAAAAAATATGCCGAAGCCTTTGGATCCATTCTGGGTGTATGGGATCCTTGAAGATGGGACAAACCGACAAAAATTGAATTGCAAACTTTGTGGGGTGAATATGTCAGGAGGGATTTATAGGTTGAAATATCATTTAGCTAAAATCCCCAGGATGATGGTGACGTTTGTGATAATACAACCCCGGAGATTATGAGAATTGCATTTGATTCACTTGAAGCAAAGGATAAAAAGAAAGATGAAAAAGCGACAAGGAAGGTCAAACTTTCATTTAGAAGTTCAGTGACATCTACCCCAGAGGGACAAGGTAGTGGGAGGGGCTCCACAGATTCAAGTACCGGGAGTTGGAGGCTTTCACCTTTTTTTCCAGAACGAACCACCCCTGGAGCACAACCTTCCATCAGGTCAATGTTGAAGAAAAAGGAGAAGAAAGAAGCAGACAGGGCTGTGGGGAGGTGTCTTTTCTGGAGTGACATACCTCTCAGCATCACCAAGAATAATCCATTTTGGCAACCGATGTGTGATGCCATTGTTGTTGTTGGCCCAGGGTATAAAAGCCCTACCTTTGAGGAGTTGCGGGGGCCAATTC
>JASDQU010100788.1:456901-470566 GCA_032191745.1 Picea mariana
CCACAAGGAGAGATAAGGTGTTTTTCAGAGGTAAAAAGGTTAATTAATTAATTAAAGTGATTTAATTAATTAATTAAATATTAATAAAATGAAAGTCACTTTGGACGGACAAGGGGAGCCAAAAAGTATAAAGGAAAGGCAAGGGCCTCTACTCATTCATTCATGTATGTTTATCTTTTGGATTTCTGGCTTCTAGCTAGAGGGCCCATCTCTTGGGGGTTTTGAGGGTTTTGACTTAACAAACCCTAGAGGACGATTCGGTTGTGAAAGATTCCACCTAGCTTGTCCCAAGCTTGGTCTCGGAGATGCAATATGCTCCCACACCATTCTAGTTCCAGATCTACTTAGTTGCAGGAGGATTCTACATCAGTTGCAGGGGCAAAGAGAGAGAGGGCGCACCAGCTAGGGTTTCCAGCAAGAGGGGCGCACCATTTATTGAAGGAAGGTTCGTTGCAGGAGTTTGAGGGATCCCTTGGAGATTTGAGCACTTGGGTTTTACTTGCAGGGCCTTGGCCATAATTTATAGTGCCTCTTGAGAGAGTTCTATGGTACATATTATTTCCTAGAGCATTGGGACGAATTGGAGAGAAAGAGGACATTTTGGAGATTCAGATCTATTCAGTTTGGCGAGTTTATACTTCAGATCTGACCCTGAGACTTCACATAGTGACTTGCAACGTCCCTCTTTCTAGCAAGTTTCAGGGCATTTGGAGGCCTCCTTCATTAGGGCCGAAATTATAGGGTTTGACAGTTTTAGGAGGGCATAACTCCATTGGGGATTCAACATTTAGAGGAGTTTCCCTTGGTATTTTGGCTTGAGATTTCAGGAGGGGATTCTACTCATCCCGATCTACAGTTCGACATCTTCAGTGTCACAATTGGAGGTCTTTGACAGTAGGGCCGAAATTGTAGGGGTTGACAGTTTCAGCAGGGTGTGGCATCTTCCAGCTTGGGGGTTGACACTTCATACGGCCCAGGTCTACCTTGGTATTGGTCTTCATATCTTATCCAGCCTTTGGAGGCTTATTTTGTATTGTCGGGAGCTTTTTGTAGCAACTCATACCTTCTATCTTGGAGCCATCTATTGAGCATTCCAGATTGGCATCTTCATTGTAGCAGGTTCCTCTATTTCATGAATAAAATCACATTTGAGATGTTTTGGCTTGTCTATCCTATTGCATATGGTTGAGGTATGTTCCATGGTTATATATTCTTGTTTATAGCTGCATACACACATATAAACACATCAGTAAAACCCTAAACGTAACTTTAAGCAAAGTGTTTGACAAAATACCACAACCAGAAAAGTTTAAAAAGACACCCAAAACCGTGATGATCCTGGCATAATGGCTTGGGATCATTACAGAGCAGGAGGAGGAGTGGCATGAAGACATCATGGAGGGTGATGTGCAAACATCAGCACAACCTTCTACACTTATTGATGCACCTACTCCTGCACACACCAGTGGTCATCCACTATTAGATGCAGGGCCTTCTACTGTCAGGGGCAGGCCTGACAAACAACCCCTTATCTTTTCTCGTAAAAGGGGGAGAGGCGGAGGCCGACATTGATATTAGATAGCTAGCTGCTAGTTTTGTTTCATTTGTCATTGTATATCAGACATCTACAGACTCCATCATGATGGTGAATCATGAGATACATTTTATAATTATATATGTGATGTCATTTTGTATTGGAGAGGCCCTTCAGTATTCAATATCGACTTTGATGTATAATTTTTTATTTGGCATCCACTAGTGACTACATATATATCAGTGATTTCTCCATATTTATGTGCCAATGTGTTTATCTGATGTTGTTGTTGCTTTATATGTTTAAAATTTTGAAAAAAATGAATATATTTTGTATTTTTAAATGTTTGTCGTGGTTTTCTGATTTTTTGTCGACTTTTGCCGAAACGATTTTTTCCTGACCCTCGCGGACTTTTTGTCGATGCTGACTTTTTCAGCACTGATATAGAGAAAGGGGGCGCATATCCCAACAAGGACCCTTCCTCCAACCTCAGATCTGACACCAAAGGAGGGAGTTTCTTGACACACGGAGGTTGCTCAGATGCTATGGACAACTACCATAGTGAATTTTAGGCCCTAAGAACTAGGCGCTTTGATACCACTATTAGAATGAGCAATTGGAGATAAGCGTGGAATGCTATTCATTAATATGATACACATAAATACATGATGTATGATGTTTGAATTCGTCTTCCAAGACGTCTCTTGGACTCCCGATGACCATTTTCACTTGAATTTTCATATTCCAAGTGAATAGTACAAAATATACTAACCCTAAAGGATTAGGTTTCCAACAATTATCATTCATATGTTTATAAATCTCAACCCTCACGCAATTAGATGGCCATGGTTTCTTAAAAATTGAACATATTTGTCGCGTAGCATATTTTTAAATAGATGTGTTTCAAGTGAACACGTCACTCATCATCAAGGTGTGAAGCAATGAGAAAGAGACTAATGTTGTTGAAGGGAGAAGTCTAGAATAAATAGAAGAGGGAGGAAAATGAAAAAAGAAGGCACTTACCACTATTAAATCAATTACTAATAAAAATGGTTATACGGAAAAAGGGAGAGAATACTTGGAAAAATGAAAAGAAGGTGCAACTTGCAAGTAACGATGAAAAAGATTATACCAAAAACCATATAAAGAAGACGAGAAGAGCATGGAAAAGGAAATGAGAAAAATTGAAAGAGGAGGTTCAAATTGTGAGTGAAACCATATAAGAAAGGAAATAAATGAAAATATTTGGCAACCTAAATGGAGAAAGGAAGCTTCAAAGGTAAAGATAAAATTAGGACAAAAATAAAATTATCCAATAAAACACAAATAAAAAGAATAAAAAGAAATAAATAGGGGAGAATTAAGAAGCATAGCACAAAGTGGAAAGGGGGTAGAAAAAACAAAGCAAAAAGAAACAATAAAATACTAAGAAATAGGAAAAGGGAATGCCAACAGGGAGAGGGGGATAAAACATTGAAAAGGATAGAGGGAATGAAAGGAAAAGAAGAGAATGGAACGTGTTACCCCTAATGATGCATGAGTGTGGTCTTATGCATTCCATCACATGTGATAGATACTTGCAGATGATATTGCTGCATGATCAATTAGACTCGGGGGCACTTTATGGATGCACATAGTTTTCCTGGCATTGCTTTTATGGCTCGTTTCGACTGACTTCCTCAACGGTTAGGTGCTGTGATGACTAGAGGAGAGTGTATAGTGTAGATTTATTGGTTTATGCCCCTAGAGCTTAGTAGGTTTTCCAATCATGATTTATTCAACTTTGTGGTGATATTCTGGATATGCATTTGGTCTAGGATGGGGACAACATTTTGCATGGTTCTATTTCTATGATTGTTTTAGTCATCATATGACTAGGCGAGGTGGTATTGTTAGACATCGTTGGTGGTTCATGATGCCTAGATGGAGCTCCCTAGCACTTGATTGCATTGTGCCTATGGTATCATTGACATTATTTCATTATGGATCGGTTGGCATATATGCTCCTTTTTATATCATTCCAACCTTTATTATGTTTATTTTCCTATGGTCTAATGTGGTGTTGAGACCCATAAGAGAGTGCCCTAGGGTTTATTGGGTCTTATGATGGGTCAAACACTTTATTATGACATCCAAAAATCCCCTTGATGGAGCGCTACCCTTGGTGCACACATGTTCATGCTGATTTAACCATTTAGTGGCTCATTGACCTTATTTTGATCATGTGGAGGCTAATGCTAAAGTGCCCTTGGTCTTTGTCTTGGTTTCGCACTTGTATTAATGTTATTAGATTATGGTTGATGGTCTTGAGTGGGGTGCTGGATTGGATTGGCACATATGTTGAGGTGCCCTCTTATTATATTAATATATTATTACTTAGATGGGGACACCCTCTTATTATATTAATATATTATTACTTAGATGGGGACACCCTCTTCTTTTTGGAGTTGGTTGAGCTTGTATTGACATGGCACATGGATCATTCCATTATTTTATTACTTGATTGACTTTTCATCACCTTGGAGGTCACACAAGCCATGATGGAGGTGGTTATTGTCACACATATTGAGGAGCGCCCCTATTATTCTAGTATTCTCTCACATGTATGAACCATTATCTAGTGGGGCGTGTTTCCGTCCTTATACACACTTGCAAACGTGGAAAAAGTCTCAATCCACTTAGTGTGTCCTTGGAGGCACAATGCCTAAGTTCAAGCCCACTGTCACCTCGACTTGAACTTGTTTCGTCTAGGCTTATTCCTAGGGAAGCCAAGGGGGGTAGACCCTAGTTACTATGTGAATTATTAAATGAATTTTAGGAGTTAATTTTAGTTTGTTAAAGGTAAGGGGGAGCTAGCCTATATGGCAAGCAACAATGCAAATGCAAATCTTTAATGAAAATCAGCCCTTTCCCTAAGTCAACTATGACTAGTGCCTAAGGTTGGGTAATGGGGTCAATTAGATTACAACAAAGATCTAAGTACAAAAATGAATGTTGCTAAGAGGTATCAATAATCAATGAAATAAATTACTTTACGTTAGAGATAATTACAAATGAAATATGGCAAGATAACTTACAATGACAAATTAGATGATTGCACAAAATACACAAAAGAAACTAAAGAATAGTTAGATAATGAAGAATTTCAACTTACATCAATTTACAAATGAAATAATTGCAACATGTCATGAATAAAGCTTATAATGAAAAAAGAACAACCACTTAGATGATTTTGCAATTATACAAAGGAGAAGTTAGATCCTATACCAATGAACATGAGATATCCACAATGAAAGATGTTGCTTGAAAAGTAAATTTGCTTGAAAGTAACTTGCTTGAAATGTCAATGTAGTTAAAAAGTAAATTGCTTTAAAATATGATTGCAAAACTTGAAAGACAGATTGCTTTGAAAGTGAGATTGCAAATGTTGTGAATGTAGTGTGTAGGTTAATTTTAGTAACTTTTAGTCTCTCTTTGATTAGGGGGATTAGATGCGATAGATTGAAGCCTAGACTATGTGACTACCCCAAACCGTTATCCTCTCAACCAAAAGGAAGTGCTGGGTGCTCAATAAGCAAGGCAAACAAGGCCTTACCCTAGCTCCACAGGTCAAATCCAAAGAACTTGTGTACTCAACCCAAGGGACACCTAGTGTCGTGAGATCATCCCTGACCTAGCACCCCATGTATCTTCCTCAAACCTATTTTTTGATGGTGGAAACGATAATGGTTGGATGCCTAATTACTAAACTCACAACCTTTTCCCTTTCTTGTTACCCAGGATCCACAAAGTGGCAAGGGGAGAGAATACAGGGCAAAAATGAAGCACGAAAAGATTACTTTAGCAATGATTGAAAAGTGTACAAGCCTTCCGTTATTGCAAGGATGGCTTAGGCCAATCTCTTTGCAAGGTGGGGACAAAGTAAATAAATTGAAAAGATTTATAGTTTGCTTAGAAAATGAAATTGCAACCCCACAACAATGGCACAAGTGGAGGCACAATGCCTACCGTTTTGGCCAAGGTGGGTGTAATAAAAGAATTAAAATTACTTGAAAGCAAAAACAATATCAACAATGGCACAGGTGGAGGCACAATGCCTACCGTTTTGGCCAAGGTGGGTGTAAAAGGAAAAACAAGAGATAGAACTACTTTTAGCCTTCACGATTTTGCAAGGATGGCTTAGGCCAATCCCTTTGCAAGGTGTGGGCAATTAATTCTAACTATTACAATATCAGATCTCTATGTTAACTTGAGAGAAGGCAAACCCAAGAGACTCTCAAGGGTTGCTTACAGTGATTTAGAAGAAGAAGAAGAAGAGGGGGGATTTTATATCCCAACTAAAGGATGCCTTTTGAGGGCCTTTGGGGCTCAATACCAATAGCACTTCCTCCTTGTAGCTAAAAATCTACATAAAAAACAACAAGGTATATTTTATAGGAAAAACTACAAAACCAAGAAACTTGTTAACTTAGTATTAGCCCAATGAAACACCAATTTAAATGTAAATTTCTGATATGAAAGTGAAACTCTTAGTGTCTATTCTAGATCATAACAATGCTAGTAAATGAGAAAAAAGAATGAAATAATATTATATAAACGTTGGAAACTTTGGATGATTGAAAAGAGTGAGTTTTCCACTCTAAAACCACTCCTTCAACCCTCTAGTGATCTACCACAAGCTTGCCTTTGCTACACAAGGAAACAAGGAGGTGAGAGCATCCAAAAATCTTGTAAAATACTTTCTAAACTTCAAAGGAAACTACCACAAAATCAATAACAATACTACTATTAATAGCACCCAAGCAAAATGCAAGAAAATGAAACTCCAAGTGAAACTAGTGAAAGCAAAATGCAAGAAAATGAAATGTAGTTATATCACCTTACAAGAACACCATACAAGGCACCAAGAAGACTCCCAATGCACACCATAGATTCTCCAAAGCTTCCTTTATTATCCACAAAATGTTGCTACAAATACTTGTAGCAAGATTTACACATGAGAACATGAGAGAGAGGGAAAGAATGAGAGAAATTTTGGCATAATAGACTTGCTCCAAGAGATGATGAAGAAATGAGGGTCTCTTTTATAGGTGAGGATGGGGAGAGACCCCACTTGGATGTGCTCCAAGTGGCATCCATCCATGGGAGGAGGGTCTCATCAAGAGGGGCGCACTTCTAGGTCAAGAGAGTGATGTGAGGGTTGAGGGATGAGTGGGGAAGGGGGAAACCACCTTCCCCATTAATCAAAAGTATAGTTAGGGTCAAAAGGGGGGTCTACCAAAGTATCGGGGGCCCTCATGGCATATTTTTAATTTTTCATGAGTTATTGAGCAAGGGGGGCGCCCCTCTTCTAAGGAGATGGTCAATGTGGGTTGTTGGCTAAGCAAAGGGGGTCTTTCTAAGTTGGAAATCATTTTCCCAACTTAGGAAATGCATTTGGGATACTTTTTCCACACTCTCTCATGACTTTAATGACTTTTACAAAATTTGGCTATTTTAATTAAGCCAATTACATGCTGATTTTTGACCGTCTTGGACTCCTCATGGACAATGGCCTAGCAAAACTTGTCCAACTGAGCTGAGACTTGGTCCAAGGGTGTAGGGGTTCATGTACCATTTGATTTGAGTATTCATACCCCTATACAAAATCCCCAAGGACCACTTTTTTACATTTTACATCAAAAATAATTAAAAATCCCCAGTTTGCGGGAATTTTAATTATTTAAAAATTCCTTTCAAAACTTAACGGAATTCCGCAAGACTCTAGGAAATGTCTAGCATGGTCATTTAAAACATTCATAGACCTTAGCTACCCCTTGGGCTCGATCATTAGAAAACCTTTCACCACTTTGGAGAATTATTTATGAGTGAAAAACTCAAGGATAATTAAGATTGCAGTTAAGCAAGGTTAATTACCTGAGGAAAAAAAACACTCGATGAAAGGACTTCCCTAATGATAAAGTCCTAGGCAACTAGACAAAAATTGACTCATGATAGCATATTACAATATTATCCCACGCAGGGGAGCGGAAATTCCAGTTACATTGAAAAGCGTGCCGGGGGCAAAATTTGCCTTGTTGAGAAAAAATATTCAAAATGATTGTACCAATAGGCACATATCTTCATGGAACATGGAGTTGACCCCTAGTTGAAATAGGTGGTGAACAGGGCACACTTCTTTTGGGAGTATTTTATTGATTTATTGGAGATTTGTAGGAGGGCGTTCCAAGGGGAGGATTATTTTATCATTTCCTTGGCATCTTGACACATTCAACTCACTTGCTTTGAGGAGGACATTGGAGTCTTGAATCATTCTTCTACTATTCTTAGGAGGGTGCACCACCTTCCTTGGGTCACATGCATTGAGATTTGTACATGTGGCATGGCCACTCTTATTTTATTAGTTGTTTGACTAGTCCTCTCAAGTTGAGGGATAATGATATTTTATGTTTTCCTAGAGTAGATCTAGGGTTTGCTAGATATATTATTATTTTATCGTGGAGGTTGTTGAGCCAAAACTCTATATAAGCAAGGCTCTTCCCATTTTAATGTTTGTTGATACTTTGGAGAAACACTGGAGACATTTGATTGGTATTTTTGTTGGAGCTTTTGGACACTTATTTGGGATCTTATTGCTGAAGACTAATGGTTGATTTCTTGCATAAAGTTTGTAATCAAAGGCTGTAAATGACGGGTCATGTTGTTCCTTTTAAAAAAGATTGATTATCCTCTTATCTCTGTACATCTAAGTGCTGGAAATGTATTCATGTGCTTAATTTTTTTAATTAGGATTGGCAATTAATGCATGATTTGATGATAGACGAACCCTTTGCTACAACTTTAGGGGTCTTTCCTAATCCAAATTCCTCTCAAAATAAATCTGATTTAGTGGACAGCATTATATGTTGGTTAATAAGTCCTTAATCCGGGTTGTTTTAACTTCATATTTTCATAAGAAAACCATAGATACTTGCTGCCCTATGACTCCACATGCCCAACTTTGTCCTAGGCACTAATCCTACTCTCAACAATCCTTATAAAATCTATAAAACCAACCATCGAACTTGCTGGTTTGAAATCTGAAATTAATAAAGGCAAAATTAGAGTTTAGATTTCATCCTATGAGCCAAAAGAAACATTGTCACTGGTTGTTTTGAGAGATCTGGAATTTACACATAAAAATAGCTTACTTAATATTCCCCAGCAAAAGACTCCTTTTGCTGTCATAAAATCTGAAATATATTGTTGATTCAGCCAAAAAATCGAAGTCCTCTATCTTTAGCATCTTTTGTTAGGCTTGTTCTATTTGTAACAAATCTGGAACTTGCATCAGAAAAATTACGATAGAAACCAGATTCAAATTGAACCAAAGAAGCCCTTGATTTCTCATATCTTGAAGGTTCAATTTCAATTTAATAAATCTGGAATTTACAGTTAAATATCATAATAAAACCAGATTAATATTAAGTCTCTTGAGCCCCTTTTTGATCAATCTATCTTCATTCAAGACTTAGTGTTTAGGGTTTCCCCCATGACTTGGAGAAGTGCCAACCTAAAAAGTGGGAGAAGCTTATTGTGGTGACATTGGATAACCTCTCCAAGTTGCCCTTTGGTCTTCACCTTGTGAATTATGACTTTAACACCTTGGGGCGAGGGTTTGAGTGGTAACAGGGGGGGAACAAGTAGTGAAACAAAAAAAGGAGCAAGGACGAGAGAGAATCAAGCGAAGAAACAAAGGAAAGAAGAAAATGAATAAAGCCAAAGGACCAGGGTGGACAGGGTGCAAAGAAAAGAGAATGCAGAGAGATCCCATTATGTGGGATCTTTGTTGGTACGAAGATGATTTATGTTGGGTTGCCATGATTGACTTAGTTTGAGACTATCTTTGTGATTCATATTGTTGGGATCGTTTTGATTTCCACAGCTTCTTTGATGAGTTTGGTAGTGTAATGGTTAGTTTTGGCAAAAAATTGTGTTTGTTCAAAAATATATGGTGTTCTGTTTCATTAGAGTGTTCAACAATTGCAGATTGGTGGTACGGTCATGGTTGGCATTTACAATGGGCTCTTGAAGTTTGGCTTTTATGGAACAACTTAAAACCAACAGAGTACACCTACTCACCAAGACGACTCCGACCCAACCGACTGAGCTTGCTGCGGAAGCTTATGCTAGTCTACCCAATAGTTCAACACCTAACAACTTAGTCATTCTGGAATTTACTTAGTTAGTTAGCCAACAGTTAGACAAATTCATCAACAACAATGCTAACTACTTACTACTTAGCATAAACACCATGAACAAGAAGAACACCTTGAAACAACACAAGATAAGATAAGATAATTTTATTAATGTCTAACAAGATGACCACAAATTGGTCAAATGGATTACTAAGGGCCAACACAACTGTTTCATAGTGGGAAACTCTAGCCAAGTAAAAACCCACTTTCAACAATTCTCCAGTTCAAAACTTACAAATGCCAGGGTTGGGCACTGCCAAAACTACCCACGACTTGAGCATAATCGATTAATGGAACAAACCCATAAAACACCTAGAACTGTTGCATTCCAACAATCTGCTATAGTTCTGCTCCACTGAACCATTCTGTCTCACCCAAAATTTGCTGCACCACTAACGAGTGAAGCATCCGTGTCCTTGACTTTCTGCCAAGTGACTAGATATCTGCCCCTTAACTTCTCTCAGACTCCAATCTCCGTTCTGTTCCTCTGTTCGCTGATTCTCCAAATGACTAAGTCCACATCTATATATACGAAACTTGACCAACGGTTGGGATGCAACTTTGTTTAGCAACTCCTAAGGTGGTCCCAAGTCTCCTCTCATCTCACCAATGCAATCTTCTTTCTCAACTGGATCCACTTTTATAGAATGACCTCCAAGCCAACATAATCCACTTTTATAGTAATGTTTTTTTTTCCTGCACATGATATTGCTCAAAGATTATCATTGCCTCACATGGAGCCTTCTTGCCAAACTCCACAACCTTTCTAGTTCTGTTCTTGCTACTTTCTAGAATTATTCTACTTGCAAATGACTATACCACCGTCTTGCAATCTTCAAACCTATTGATAGAGGAACTCAGAGCTGCTATTCTACCCAAATTTTCTTCTAACTGTTGTTCTCTCCTCTAGCTACCAAAATCTGTCAGCGTTCTCAATCGTCGTTCACTGTGCTACCGTTGACCATCAAATTCCCTGTCATTTTAATACTCTTCTTCCTTCTGCCTCCCTTATGTTAAGTTTCTAATTTTATATTATTCTTGCTTTACCTAAGTTTTAGAACTTAGGATATATGTACTTATTACAAACTTTTAGAAAGTATATCAAATAAATTAAAACTTATCTTAGGGTTGGTGCCTTACTCCATGATACGTGATTATGCAGAAATTAAGTTTGCGTTTCATTGGTACCTTCTTATTTTGCTGCCCATGTGTTTTGTTGCATCATAGTTCAATTACTTTGCCTTCCTTTGATTTTTCTTCCCGTGTGCCATGATTCTAGGCCATGTTCTTATGATTTCATGCCCACAATGAATTAATCGTGACTTCTGTGACTCCTCAAATGCCTTTTGTCAGGGTTTCAGCCTCCCAGATGCTAATAATGGACTCGGCTTTGATACCACATAAAGTTTGCACATGCACTTATGCAGAACATTTGCTGAGAGAGAAGAAAAATTTGATGTATCAATCAATGTGTAATAAGGATAAACCCTTACAATGATATGTCTTGTGAGAGAGATGTAAGTCGGTGGAAACTGCCATCATGTAACTCAACTCACTTGGTCACCTTATTTAACCTCTAACCTAGAAGTACCATGCTAAATAAATACATTATGGTATGACCATTATACTATATAAAGTCTATCGAAATTAACTATTGTAACATTTCAATTCTATGTATTTTGGTGTTGTCCAAGTAAGCATCACGGTTCTTAAAGTTGCCCTGTCTTGTATAACAGGCAAACTCCAAGGCTCGAGAAGGGCGTGTAATGGTGTACAATCTTGTTGAGGCGACTCAAGAATTTCTGTCTAAGATTATTCCCAATGATCAAACTCATAATCAGAGTTCAAAGGTTTTTCTTTTGCTATAATTTTGATTACTTTATATTTTATCAATGAAAGGTACAAGTGTAAGTCATTGTTGAAGAATAATTTCTAGTTTATATAGTTCTCAATTTTGTGTCATGATTTTAGTTTTGTAGTGAATGTGGTTTTTTGATATTGAACGATCACAATCGAAGTAGTACAGATTAGGTAATGTATAGGCACACATCCAATACTAGGTAGTATACAGACTTGTCAAAAGGAGATACATGGATATATTTTTTTTTTCAAGAAAAAAATTGTATATTTCTATTTCAAGGAGGAATGAACATATACATTGTAATGTGCCTAGTAGCACTCAATAGCTGCTCTTGTCAAGCAGCAAGATAGAAGCACAAAAACTGTTTTCCAACAGAAAGAGTTCTGTTATCGCACAATCTAGCACCTTAGTGCAAATCTTTCACAAGGTGCCAAGACTAGTGGAACATCGGAAGATGTCACCATTGTCACCTAGGCAACAACTTCCCTCTTTTTAGTGAAGGATTGAATCCAACACAAGGGAGGCTTCCCTAGTAGGGTTTAGGATTCCTAAGGCAAGACATGATCAAGTCTAAGGCCTTCTAAGCATCTACTCAAATACCACCAATAAGCTATGTTAAACAGATTAGAGTTTAGGTGGCTAATACAAGTCAATGCCAGATTTGGTTTGAATTACTCTAGGGCAACTTTAGAAGGCTTATCAAGTCAATATTTGATGCAAGGTGATCCCCAAACACTAGAAATCAAGAAAAGACAAAGGGCAGTTGTAAAACTTGTTCAAAATATCATAAATTACAGCAACAAGACAAGTTATAACAGCAGAAATAATTCTAGCCCTTGAACAAGTAGTAAACCAATAAAAAATGGGGCTAAATGATGGATTAAACTAGGGTTTTAGACAACCAACAAAATCTGAAAACATAGATGAATATAACAGCCAAGAAACCCTAGACGACCAACCCTAATTAGGCTGAAATATAAATCAGCAAAACAATTTTAGGGTTTAAAGATGATTTTTAGATAAAGTACATGCATAAATACCAAAACATCTAGCCTTTTTATGGCTGAAAATGAAAATATTGCTGTTATCAAACCCTAAATTAATCCTAAAACAATAAGTAAAGATTGAAATTTGAGTTGTTGAATTTTAATGAAGATTTGTACCTTGGACAAGTGGTTCCTATGGGTTTTTAATCTTTTACCTAGGAATGTGGTCCACAACTTAAAAGTGGGTCTTTTTCATAAAGTCACTTTATAAGTGGTAAAGTGAACTTTAAATTAGAAAGTGAAAAGTGACTTAGGAACTTAAAGCACCAAGTGGGTTTTTATTTAAGTTGGGTGAGTGAAATTAAATAAAGTGAATTTAATGGAGCATTTAATTCTCACCGTTGATCTTGGGCAATGTGAGCCCTTGGATCAAAAAGGTAACCTAAGAGACACTTAGGGATTCTAAAGGAGGAAAAAGACCAAAAACGAATTCATTCTTTCCATGAGAGATTGAGAGATTGAGAGAGAGCAAGAGAAGGAGAAAGTTTCCCATTTTCTGAAGAAGGGTTTGCAGCAGAAAAAGAGGCACAATTTCCAAGGCAAAGTGAGTGCACGGTTATCGAGGCAGCCAGCTGAGTAATAAATCCGTACGGTATGGATTTGGGACAGTAGAGTTTACTGTACCTGTTCAGCATACACAGCAGCACGCAAATCGAGGCAAAGAGGGCGCATTAACTCGTCCGTACAGGCTGTACGGCGGCCGTACGACTGCTGTTATTTTCTGGGCACGATTTTCCAAGCAAAATCGTACAACAATTAATTCTGGGACAGGCCGTACTGTACGGCAGTCTGGGCACAGAAATCGAGGGTGTTGATTTGTGATTTCTTCCAGTCAAATTCAAGCACGGAATTCGAGGAAGAGATAAGTTAAATCTGTTGGTTTTATTTTTGCTGATGTAATTTCCAGAATTGAAGAAATAAGAAGAACTCCCTCTCTCTCACTGGTTTTCCCCACATTGGGGTTTTTCCAGGGTCGATTTGACCAAA
>JASDQU010100788.1:475483-488137 GCA_032191745.1 Picea mariana
GTAAAGTGAACTTTAAATTAGAAAGTGAAAAGTGACTTAGGAACTTAAAGCACCAAGTGGGTTTTTATTTAAGTTGGGTGAGTGAAATTAAATAAAGTGAATTTAATGGAGCATTTAATTCTCACCGTTGATCTTGGGCAATGTGAGCCCTTGGATCAAAAAGGTAACCTAAGAGACACTTAGGGATTCTAAAGGAGGAAAAAGACCAAAAACGAATTCATTCTTTCCATGAGAGATTGAGAGATTGAGAGAGAGCAAGAGAAGGAGAAAGTTTCCCATTTTCTGAAGAAGGGTTTGCAGCAGAAAAAGAGGCACAATTTCCAAGGCAAAGTGAGTGCACGGTTATCGAGGCAGCCAGCTGAGTAATAAATCCGTACGGTATGGATTTGGGACAGTAGAGTTTACTGTACCTGTTCAGCATACACAGCAGCACGCAAATCGAGGCAAAGAGGGCGCATTAACTCGTCCGTACAGGCTGTACGGCGGCCGTACGACTGCTGTTATTTTCTGGGCACGATTTTCCAAGCAAAATCGTACAACAATTAATTCTGGGACAGGCCGTACTGTACGGCAGTCTGGGCACAGAAATCGAGGGTGTTGATTTGTGATTTCTTCCAGTCAAATTCAAGCACGGAATTCGAGGAAGAGATAAGTTAAATCTGTTGGTTTTATTTTTGCTGATGTAATTTCCAGAATTGAAGAAATAAGAAGAACTCCCTCTCTCTCACTGGTTTTCCCCACATTGGGGTTTTTCCAGGGTCGATTTGACCAAAAATTTATTGTGTCATTAAATGTGTGCTTGCTGATATATTTTCTGAGTTTTAAGACAGCCATTGAAAAGATTATTTATTTCATGTGTTTCAGTCAAAATTTCATTTCGAAATTTAATGCATATTAATGTTTGCAAATTTCATTAATATTGGGAAAGGGCATTAAACATTTGGAGTGATAAGGAGTGATTGAAACCGGGATTGGGATAAATTGCAGGGTGAGAAAACAGTAAAAAAATCAACATGAGTTTTATGATTGACTATTGGGAGAAGATGAGTACCTACTATATTTTTTTGGGCATATGGGGTCAATTAATGACTCCTTTGAAGAGATGCAAGTGGATATAGGGTGATATCTAGGGTTGTCCACTACTAACCCTAGAAGATCCTCCTAGTATCTGTTGAAATATTGTAACGAGGACAAGTGTCTTGGCTTAGGCAAGGCGTCATGCAAGCCAAAGACACTAGAAGTTATGGTTCTCCAAGTCATTTAAATTAGACTTAGGAAAATGAGATTAATTAATTTAATTAGTGATCATTCAATTATTTCCCAAGTCTAACTTAATAAATGTTGATTATTAATTATTATTAGTTAACTCTCTGTTAGAAGCTTCTTTGATCTTACCCGGAAAGTCAAAGTGAGTTTTAGATTAAATCGTAGCCATTGATTTGTCAAGATGGGGATTTAATCTCCATTGTCCAATCACTCAACTGGAGGTTTATAAGCAGAGAGTGACGCCAAGAGGGTTTCCTTGAAGATCAGATTTGAGGAGGGTTTCCTTGAAGAGTTAGAAGGTAGAGAAAGAGATTGGAAGGAAGCCAACCTTCATCTCCAATCCAGCCATGTGCCAGGGCGTGAGAATTTGGCTTAGTCCCTTCGTCTGTAATATCCCAAATCCGCAGATCTGGATATTAACTCTCTACTGACCCTGTCTGTCGCAGATTTGATGCTCTTTGGGTGGTTTAATGGGTTATTTAGGTTTCTGACTTTGTTTGATAACTTGAATTTAACATGCGTGGTGATTTTGCATGTGGTTTCGGGTGGAACAACTTGTTTAAGATATATTGAATAGTCAAGCAATTACCATAATGACATGCATGTACAAAACTTCACACACAGACTGCATGCATGTAAAAATAACCAAACCAATCTTCAGTTAGACCTTCCAATGACTAGATCTATAATGGAATATTAGTAAAAGCATGGAACAATACCTAGAACTAACATGCGTCGCTAGATCATTGGCATGCAAGCTCGATCTGTGACATGCATGGGTTTATTGCTGCATGTAGCGCTGGATCTGTTGCCGGAAGATGAATCTGATGCATGCACGTGCAAGACTCCTATGAATTTGATGAGATCTGTCCCAATGAAGTCACCTTCTTTCCTAGAAGACTCGCCCTGATGGATTTGCTGCTGCTAGGCTTCCGGATCTCTCTGTCACAGTCGAAAGTAATCTATCCAACTGCTGGGAATGCCCTCACGCTAGCTAACATTGAAAGAGTCGCCCAAGTAGATTCCACCGTTAGAATCTGATGGAACCTATCTCGAATGGAGCGCCCTGCCTCCCTCTCCAATGGGTTGGAAGGAATCTGGCTAGCTAGCCCTTTGGATGAGTGGATTTGAGAATCTGTGATCTCTCCTCTATCTGTCAAACATACTGCAACTCCATTGACTGAATGTGACGCCATAATGGCTAGAAGGCTCCAAAAAATGTGCTGGATGGCTCAAATGAATCACCTTTCCCTAATCTCAAATGGGTTTTGAAGGTTTAGGTTCGCTAGGCCTCCTTAGGAAGAGCGACCCACGATACCTCTGATGTCTCCTCTAGAAATCACACTGGAATTTGATTGCTGGTGCTGGATCTCTGATCTCCACGCTCAATCTGACTGTAGATCTGTAATGAAAGCAATGGAAAACCTGTGTGGTCTCCCCGACTAGCTAGGGTGTGTCTCTCAACACCGAATCCAATCCCTCAGTGTCTTCCTCCTGGGACCCACAAGTATCCTCAAATTCGTTTGAATCTGGGTTTCTCCTCAGAGCTTTGGTTTCAATTCTCAAATCATCCATAATGATCCATTAGGTTGCTTTTCCTCTTCTTATATCCACTAAAACCCTAATTCTTCGTTGACTTTTCACTTAAGCACTTTTCCTAAGTTTTCTGATTTAATATTCACTTAAGCGCTTAATTACCTTTTTCCACTTAGTCACTTAATGTCACTTTCAAATTATAACATTTCCCTAGTGAAATGACATCAAATGAACATTTTCCCCTATTTCTTCCTGGCTATAGTCTAAAGGGGATGTTTAGATTGAAGAAAAACTGAGGTACTATGAGGCTTCCCAACAGGTCTGTCTTTGACCTCTTGTTGGGCTCTAATTTAGTCTCCAAAACTGTCCTTTGCTGCTGTTTTAGGACAACAAACAGTGAAGTACGTTTCTGCTCATAATTTTGATGGTTAAGTGTTCTTTGAGGTGCCCTTGCAAGTGTTTTCGAACCAGTGGTTAGCACATGCAATATAACTCAAAACAAGTAACACTCCTCTAGATCTTTACAACTCTAAAATGCTGATCTAAACAACTAAACATGCATGAAATTTAGTACACAAGTATTTTTGGTCAACATGACCCTAGATAAACCCCCCTGGGGAAAACCAATTTAGAATGAAGGTATATATAAGTGATGTCTAAAGCATGAGATACAACAAGTATACAAATATAATGGAACTTGATACAATAGCAACACCTCTCGAGATGCTTTGGAGTTCCAAGAAGGGAAATGCGCCCAAGCTTAATGCGCCCTCTTCCCTTGTTGCTCTATCCATTGAAACAATGCACCCTTGACCCTCTGACCTCAGATGAAGAAACCCTTGCACACAAACAAGCTGTTGTGTGCTACCTCCATGTTGAATCTGACAGATCTACAATCCTCCAAGTGTAGCTAGTGCCTGCTATGTGTGCGCCCTCCTCCAAGAAAGAACAACCACCACAAAATAAATGAGGGTCTAAGCCTCCATGAGCCCTCCATGGAATGAGGTGCCCAAGCTTCCCTCATCTAACGCCTCCATCCTCATCCTCTTGCTTCTCTCCCAACTCTTTTGGTGAACAATACAAGGAATGAGCCTCCCTTTGCCCCTTACACCCCTCTTGAACCTACATAAGGAAACCTAAAGTATGGATGGCTAGGATCACCCCATGCCATCTCTAATGAATGGTTGAGATCTCTCCATATGTATTTGATCCATACAAGGCCAGATATATGTTTTGCTGTAAGCGCATTGAGTCAGTTCATGTCTGAGCTGAGACACAAACATTGGATTGCTGCTAAACATATCCTCAGATATTTGAGAGGATCCATTGCATATGGACTTAGATACACTTCTAGTGGAGGAGTGTTGCTTCATGGTTATGCTGATTTAGACTGGGCTGAGAGCTCAGTGGACTGGAAGAGTACTTCCGGATACTGTTTTAGCTTGGGTTCAGCTATGATATCTTGGTCGAGCAAGAAACAAGGCTCCATAGCACAAAGTGCAGCTGAAGCAGAGTATATAGCCACTAGTAATGCAAGCAGAGAAGCAGTATGGTTGAGAAAGCTTCTGTATGGGTTGTTTCAAGAGAGGTTAGAAACAACTGTTATCCATTGTGATATCTAGAGCTGTTTAAAGCCACAGAGAACCCAGTCTTCCATGATAGGTCAAAGCATATTGAGATGAAATATCATTTCATTAGAGACATGGTCCAAAGATTTACTGTCAAGCTGCAGTACATTTGTACTAATGAGCAGATAGCAGATATTTTGACTAAGCCTCTGTCTCTTGGAAAATTTGTGTACTTCCGAGACAAGCTTGGTATGGTAAAAAATGTGTCCTTCACTGAGAGGGAATAGCAGCATCAAAAGACATTCTCCAATGAGAGGTCTTAAGTGGCCACCCTGAAGCTAGCCTGGGAGATTTGGAGAATCAACCAGTCTTGTGAGGTATTGACAAAAGCTAGGGGGAATGTACAACCTTTGTGACTCAAACCAAAAGTCAGGACGAATGAGATGCTATATGATCTTGTGAGTCAAGCCAAGGAAAAGGTAGAAGCCTTGTAAAGACAAAAGTCAAGATGTAAGTCTAATGCAAAAGTCAGGGGGAACATACAACCTCTGCGAGCATAGACAGTCTAGTGCAAAAGTCAGGGGGAACGTACAACCTCTGTGAGCATAGACAGACTAGTGCAAAAGTCAGGGGGAACGTACAACCTCTATGAGCCTAGTCAAATCTTGTGAGCTTTGTGTGTCAAAGCAAAAGTAAAGACAAGGAAATGTGAAAAGTTCTCCTAGGTCTTCATGATGAGCTATGAGCATTCCTTAGGGACTGGCCACCCCTAAGTAAAATAACTCTAGCAGTTGACCATGGTTAAGGAGAACTGGATGATCACATTCCATGATCCTTATCTGCATAAGGTTACGAAACTTCTTGTGATATATTGATCTTGTGTGGATGTCAACAAGTCAATGATCATGTGCAAAGACAGAAAGAACTGTGTGGATGTGGATGCCTGAAGAATACCCTCTTAGCTGAGAGGGAGTGTTAAATTTTGAGCAGTTGTAGAGGATATTCTTTTTCCAAGCAGCCCTTCTAGCTGCCCTCTTCCAAGCATCCCTCCAAGCTGCCCCCTTTCCAGGTCAGCCCTAACCTAGCTGTCCTAACCTAAATCCTATCCTAGGAGGTGGTCCTAACCTAAAGCTACCTAACCTAGACTCTATCCTACATAAAGAGAGGGCGGCACCCTCTCTTCACATCAGTCTTCATATCAGTTTTCACATCAGTTTCTAGATCAGTTTTTCATATCAGTTTTATATCAGTTCATAAGTTCTGGGCAGCAACCAGAAGGTTCATTTCTGAAGACTGGTAACACTATTCTGGGCAACAGCTAGCAGCAACAAGCTAGGCTATTCTGAGGTAGCAACTAGGCTATTCTGGGCAGAAGTTAGCAGCTGATAACTCTTTCTGTAGCAGCTATTTTACTCTGTTCTAAGCGATATTCTGGACAGCAACTGAGGCACTTCTGTAGGTGCTGATATCCC
Organism: Picea mariana; assembly: GCA_032191745.1. Classification (NCBI taxonomy): domain Eukaryota; kingdom Viridiplantae; phylum Streptophyta; class Pinopsida; order Pinales; family Pinaceae; genus Picea; species Picea mariana. Next base: position 481,326 of record JASDQU010100788.1, read on the forward strand.
TGTTCTGAACAACAATTAAAGGCTGTTCTGGACAGAAACTCAAGGGCAGATTTGAGTCAGCCTTAAGGGCACATTTGGGACAGCAAAAGCTACATCAAGAACTACAGGTCAGAGGGCAGATCAGGGTAAAGGCTCAGAGAAAGGTAAAGACACAGAAACAACAGTAAGAACTATTGTCTTATCTCTCTCTTTCTAGAAGAGCCTTGTAAGTTCATTGTACTTGTTTGACTGATCAATATATCACAAGAAGAAGTTTGCTGGGTTTTCTTCCCCTTGAGGGTTTCCCAGGATAAATACTTGTGTCTCTGTGAATGATTGTTCTTCCTATGATTCTTATGCTTCAGTTTATCTGCAAAAGTTTTAAAAGAACACTATTGTTATCTTCTGTATCTGTTTATGCTTGAAAAATTAACACTACCAAATGTGCAGTATGAAGAGATCCATCATTCTCATTAAAAAGGTCTTTGGTGCCTATAGTAGATCTTGCAAGTTCTTCAGTTTTTTGAAGATGAGCAAGGCAAGGCTTGAGGGTATGGCCCTTCTTATGATAGTAGCTGAATATGAGTTTTTTCTTTTGGGAAGATTTCGAGTATTTCCTTTTACCCTGATCGGATTTGGATTTAAGAGGGGTTGAGACAGCCTTTGGATGGGGGCTTGATGTTGTTGCGGGGAGGGGGGGAGTGAATTCATCCATATCCCTCAAAATAACTTGATGCTAAATGAGATTAGAGAAAACCTCCTCTAGAGTATGCGTCACAAGATTCTTGACAAATAAATAATTGTTATAGAATTTAAATAAAAGGATTTGAATGTTGGAGAAAGGTTATTCAGAACAATACTAACAAGTTCTGTATCTGATTTGCCTTTTCCTCTTGCTTGAATAATGTTAGAGTTCAGGTTTTTAAACCTTGCAATATATTTTTCAACCATGTTGAAGTCACCCATCTTGAGATTGGAGAGTCCAATTTCAAGTCGGTTGACCTGAGTAGTATTTATTGTTCCAAGAAGAGTTTTGAAAGTATCCCGGATTTCCTTTGCACCCTTGTTATCCCTGGTATGATAAATGAGATCAAGCTCAACTTAAAGTGTGATCAACTCAAGAGCGTTGTCCTCTTTTAAACATTTAAGGTCATAACTGTCATCATCTTTAGTAGGAAGCACCTTGCCATGGACATCCATAGACCTTTGCTTCTAAGTAGGGCATTCATTTGATCCACCCGAGAATGATAGTTGGCCCCATTCAGACGAGGAAGCAACCACTTTGAATCCATAGCCTCAACAATGATAGGATGAAGGCTTCTAATGGAATGAAGACTACATATTTTCACCTTTATAGATCCGAATGGTACAAAACCCTACATATCAAGGGCGCACACCCAAAGAGGGTATTGAGCCTACGTATCAAGTTTGACAAGGTCGGCCTCAACCATAAGCGTAGTATAAAATAAATTGAAGAAAATATGGCCTTGGCCATAATTACAAGTACATAATGATACATATGAATGGGCCTTGGCTATAGATATAGATGACACCAATAATTCCATCATCACCCAACTAATTAGGACTTCCTAACTTGGATTTCCCTGTGACAGCTTCATGGTCTACTTGTGACTTTACTCATGACCATTAAGTGTATTATCATATAATAGTAAGCCTTTCATAATAAGATTTCCATCGACCACATGCCATTAAAAAACAAAATAGACTACAAGACAAAATAGGACTTAATGACCATCATATCATTATAATAAAACTTTCAATATAAGACTTCCATCGACCAGATATCATTAAAAGACAAAATAGATTTTCATTGACCATACCTTCATATAATAATAATAATAATAAGATTTCTATTGACCACATGTCATTAAAAGACAAAATAGGACTTGATTATCATGATATAATATTAATGTAGTAATAATATTTCAGCATTAATTGGTCTTAATGAAGAGTTGATGGTGTTCCTTGATATACCCTTTTTCTTTTTGTCAATATTTTTCGGTAAATATAAGAAGTATTTTTCAAAAGAATAAAATAAAGTAATAAGACTTCCATCTACCACATCATTAAAAGACAAAATAGACTACAAGACAATGCCTGTCAAAAACAGGAGGAGGCAACGAATAATCAATTACTCATGATCTAATTTTAGTCTACCTTGGGAATCCTTTAACAAATGTGCTTAGATTCTAACTGCAATGCAAATGAGACACATAACATAAAACAATACATGTTACAAAGTTCTTGATAAGATAGGATAATTTTATTAGTGTCCGACTGATGACCAGAAAAGTAGGTCAAAGGGACTGCTGAATACAATGATGTCATTACAAAGCAGGAGTACCAAAATGTCCCCTATAAAAGGCAAGATGCAGAAAGGAAAGTAGAGTAAGGTAGAGTAGAGAGTGAGATCTAAGCCGAGGCATGAACAGCCCTCGACTCCAAGCCTAGAAACCCACTCTGGGGTGGGGATGGATAGGAGAAGAATATCCAGTAATAAGAAGAACCAAAAGTAATGAGGTAGGTCTATTATGGAATAGACCCATCTCTCCTAACATCTGAGGCCGAATGAAGAAAGCTCAGTATAGTATGACAAAATTGTGGACTAACAAACTGGAATGGAATAAATCTCTTGATTGCTACGCTAGTTCTTTCTAAGTGTGATGTAATTTAATAGCAGGCATATGATAAGTATAACAGGTTTTGTAATTATTGCTTTTATAGTCTCATTTGCCATTTATTGAATGAAGTCATTCATTTGTCCATTCTCATTCCTCTATGAATCTTGTTACTTGAGGACTAAATCATCTAACTTATTACATGACAAGTGATTATACTATCAATTTGGTTATTTTGATGATTATACTATCTTTTGCTTTTAGAAACTATTGTAAAGGGGTTTTTATTGCGGAGAAATGTTTTGTACTTTCTGTTGATATGATCTCTCATCAGTTATGTTGTTCTGCCAGGCTTCATGTTCTCTTGTAGCAACAAATGATGGATGGATGTCTGAATCTGCAAAGATTTCTGGGGAGGATTCATTTTTCACTGGAGGATCTGAAGTGTATGGTGTTATTGACCTCTTCAGTGATTTATGGGTGGAAGGAGGTACAACTTGGGAAACAGGCATAGAAACAGGCATGGAAACAGGAGGTGCTTTACGTGTGGGTTCTAGCAAGGGTGCATTATTATCACAAGGGTTAGCTAACAGAATCGAAGGGGGCACAAGAAAGAGTGGTCTTGTAGTTGTCTCCAATTTTCCTGATCCCCTGAAAAATGCAACTGTTACAGACAGAGAGCCTGAAAAACCATTCCTGCAGAAAGGAACTCTACCTATGTTGCAGGCTAGAAATCTTACTAACACGATGACGCATGCAACTGGGAAGCTAGAGATGCTAAAAGAAGAAACTGAAGGTGATATCAAGGATCTCCCTCCTAAAGCTTTTAGTACAACATCCGTGTCAGAATTTTTGCAAAAAATTCGTAGTGGCTTGATTCGTGTGGGCCGAGCAATGAGGGTAAAAGCTCTTAGCAGATCTTTTTAAGCTATTGGTGTCAGAAGAATATTTTTATTTGCATGCTATCATGTTAACATATCTATATTCAATATTGCCTGATACTTTGAAGTTCAGAAGGGCCATCTCAAGATAGATTATCTTAAGCTGAGTGATCATTTGGGAGCTCTGTGATATTCATGTGATTCTTTCCAAACTTTAACATTTTTGTCCATTAATAATACAATACAATGGCTGATATTTACTATTTGGTTATTTCTCTTGGAACATATTTCCTCATTGTAAACTATGAACATGTTTATTTCTACAGATTAAAGTTAGACTGTAGGAAAATCTTTTATAATGTGTGTCGTGCATATAAAAAAATTGTTAAACTCATGGGTTCAATATTCACTTGAGGCCATGAGCTGACCTTATTGTATTTATTATGACGACAAGCCTACCTTTGTAACACTTTATTATATTGAATATTTTGCTATTTTAGGCTAAGACTGACCTAGTCGAACCCCCTTGGGGCCAGCACCCTACATTTTGGATGGTGTATAAATACACTGGTCATTTGTATTATTTATTCAATTGATTCATATTCAATCATAAGTCTAAGGGCACCTTTTCTATATTGTGCTCTCTTTGGCTGTTATAGTGTTTTGGTTATGGTTGTGTAACTCTCTGTGGCACACTTATGGTTATGGCTATGGCTCTCTTTCTCTAAGTACTCTTGTGCCCTCTTTCTAGCACACTAGTGCTGATTTGCTGCTGCTGTTTTATTTTTGACTGAATTAGGGTTTTTCTGTTTGGTTCACCGTTCACCATCGATCTTCTATTACTTGGGAATCTCAACATGGTATCAGAGCTAGTGTGAATCTTTCTCACCCTAGTCAGCGCTGTTCTACTAGGGTTTAATCCTTCTTTTTAAGGACAACACCCTTTTAGGGTTTCCCTAGGTTTTTTCTAAGGTTTACACTCTCTTCTAAGACCAACACACTCCTTTATTTTTTCAGAAAAAGTATCTTGCAGATTTGCTGACGTGTATTGCAGATTTTTGGTAGAGGCTGGTATTTTTACCTTTTGGGTCTAGAAAGGAGATTTAACAGCTGTGGATGCAAGATTGCTGTTTGCCTACTTGAATGAGGCAAATTATCATTTTTGGGCAGACCAAATGACTAATCTTCTTTGAAGTAAAGGCTTATGAATGCACTTGGAAAGACCTCTTCCTTTGGCCATTGATGAAAACCGTGATCTTGTATGTTTGAAGAAGGATGAAGCTGTCGGGCTAATCACCCTATATGTTTACTTGGATTTGATTCATCATACCAAGGATAATAGAAGTGTAAAAGAATTTTGGATAACTTCTAGAAACTTTTTGGGACATTGAATAGTACTCAAGTTAGTAGACCTGAAACTAAGCTTTCAAACCTCAGGAATCAGAAGGTTAATATCCACTTACGTCGGCAGCAAGGCAAAATCAGATCCATAATATCAAATATGTAAGTATTGTTTTGAATAATCTTTCTACAGCATTCAAGTCCTTTGCCATTATTTTTTATAGCATTCCTCTATTTGTAAAGCGATATACTATTCCCTCCCTAGAGTATGTCTTTTCTAATCTAATTCAACATCCAGTAACTTTCAGGAATATGGGAGAATTGCTCCTCAAAATCGAGCCCATCCTAAGGCTACCTCAACCCCTTGTAAGCATGAGGCTAAGGGGGAAAACTCAATATCCTCTAAGAAGAAGAAACTCATGTTAAAAATATAGCGAGGATTAGCTTTATGTGTAGTAAAACCACATAAAGTGAAAACATAAGTTACCTCACCAGAAGAATAAGTCCCAGCCCTTGATCTAGTTCAAGATCTAATGGCTGGGATCGACTAGCTAGGGCCCACATGGACCTCAGATGGAGTTAAAAGGAAAGCAAGACAAAATTACCTAAGCGAGAGAAACTCGAGCTAGAGGAAGGTCGAGCTAGCTGGGCAAAAAGGAAGAGGAGCCTGTACGGCTCTGTACAGTCCGTACTTGGTTCGGTCGAGCTAGGGGTCGATCAGATTCACCAAGGAATCAAGAGGAAGGCCAAGTTAGGGCCATATACGTCCAGTGCAAGAGGAAATCAACGCGTTATTCATTTCTGAGATACGAAGAAGAAGAGAAAACCCCGATCCGTACAACTAGGAACGAGTCCTGTATTGATCCCAAGCCAAATTCTGGCTTGGAATCACTAACTACCATTGATTTGTCGATGTGCAGGTGTTTATTGAGTTATTAAGTGCATACAAGATTCATTCAACACATGAAGATCATCATACATTCAAGATATAGAAGCACAAGCAAAGATCTGATCCTTTTATTATAAGCAATGTAGGATTAATACAATAGATGGCCGATCTGGCATAAACCTCAGATGGCCGTACAAACAATAGATATGAGTTGCTACAAAATGCTCCCGTCAATACAAAAGAAGCCTCTAAAGGCTGGATAAGTAATGAATACCAGTACCAAGCAGATCTGAATGTCAAACCCTCCAAAGTGAGAGTGCCACGCTCCAAGTGGGGACTGAAGCCCTCAATAATTCGGCCCTGCTGCCAAAGGTGTCCAATCACCCCACGAAATATGCCAACTGATAGATCGGGCAACTGTAAGTCACTAGGTGAAGTCTCGGGGTCAGATCTGAAGTGTAATCTGTCCAAACTGACTAGATCTGAATCTCGAAAATGCCCTCCTTCTCTTCAATTCGTCCCACTGCTCTAAGAAATAATCTGAGTCATAAAACTCTCTCCGGAAGCACTAGGAATGATGGTGACGGCCCTGCAAGAAGAACCCAAGTGACGGAATCTCCAAAGACCATGCCAATCTCCTACAACGAATCTCTCTCCAAGGATGGTGCGCCCTCCTCTTGGGAAAACGTCCCACTCTCAATACAAATCAATCCTCCACTGAAAGACTCCGGAAAACCACCAAGAATGATGTTAAGACACCTACAAAGAAAACCCAATACCTGGAATTCCCGAAATCACTTCTCCTCAGCTAGGACGAATCCTCCCTCAATGAATGGTGCGCCCCTCTTGCTGGAAACCCAGAACTGGTGCGCCCTCTCTCTATCTGCACATGCAACTGATGTAGAATCTGTTGAGATTAGTACCTGAGGAGGTGTTCCCCATGTGTTTTCCCTCCTTAGCACATGTGGGAAAGTCATTTGGCACTTTGTCCTAGTCCTTTATGTCTATTTGTACTTTGACTTTGGTTAAAGTGCAAAATGTCACTTTTGGCAAAAGTGAACATTAAATTACCTTTTTGGTGAT
>JASDQU010100788.1:509683-530904 GCA_032191745.1 Picea mariana
AAACACGCGAACTACATTGCCCACGACTCTCTTTAAGGCACTGGTCTCAATCACTTGCAAGCAACAAGCCACAGGCTTCACTTTCATAATTTGATTATATGTTGATGTAAATGATAACTTGCACCTAACAACTTTTTCTTAGTATCCTTTTGATGCAAGTAAATTTGATTATATAAATGTCGTGGTGGATGAATGTTTATGTTTATTTCGGTTAAATGATCAATGGTTTGAAGAAAGCAATAAACTCCTAGATTTAATTTTCTTATACTTAGTTTAAAAGCCTTAGTATATTTGTTAGGGACTACCCCCCTTGGCTTCGCTAGGAGTTGGCCTAGACGGAGGAGTTGAGGATTAGGTGACAGCACCTTAACTCTCACTTGCCCCCAAGGACACACCGAGTGGATTGAAGATTTCTTCCACGTCTCCCAAAGGTGTGTATAAGGCGGCAACAGGCCGTACTGTATGGCGTTTCTCGATTTGGAAACACCGTATGGTACGGTCGATGGCATTTCCCGACGGTACTATGCTCGTACGACTGCATTTCGAACAATTTCAAAGCGAATTTAGGGAAAAAAAGGGCTCGTGGGGCCCCCAAACTGCCAGTTAGATTTAGTAATGGCTTTTTTTATATTCTCCAATAAAAATAAAGATGATTTTTTACCTTTTGTTTTAATTTAAAAAAAGAAATTTCTAGATGCAAATAGAAACCCTAAATCTCCTTCCTTTGCTATAAGAAACCACTTGCTTCACTCATTCCTCACACTTTCATTAGCAAGAGGAGCTTCCTACAGCAGCAAGGAGGAGATTGTGTGTGGTTTTAGTGAGCAGATTTCTTTTCTATTTGGTGAGTAGATTTATTTTATGTTTGCTTAGCAAGTTAGCAGATTTTTTTTGTTCTCTTGGTTTGCAATATACAAATTTCAGTTTTGTTTGGTGAACAGATTTTCTTCTTTTCTTGCAGCATTCATGGCTTCTCAAAGTGTTGTTTCCTCTACCCCTCTGTTGAAGTAAGCGGGAAGCAAGAATACTATCCTCTTTGGAGGCATGTTACCAAGGTCAAGGCTATGGGTGCTTGTGGAGTTTCATGGGAATGGAAGTGCAATTTATGCAAGAAGGGTAAGACCTTCAAGGGCTCTTACACAAGAGTCAAGGCTCACATTTTGTATGAAGGGAAGGGTATTGAAGGTTGTCCACATACTTTTGATCTGCAGGTGAGGAATAGATTCCATAAGGAGCATGATGATGCTCAAAAAATTAAGGATAATAGAGCGAAGATTGCTATGCATGGCAGTAGCAAGCATCCTCCTTCCTTGGGTGTTAACAATGAGCCAAGGATTGTTCATGAAGCAAGGAAGAGGAGGGCGCTAGAGGTAGAAAATGAGATATCCAAAGGCCTTGGAGGATGAGGTGCAGCTTCAGACAACAGATTGATGAAGATGTTCAACAACCAAAAGAGAAAAGAAACAGAGTCAAGAGTGGCAAGGGCCATATTTGCATGTGGCATCCCATTTAATGTGGTTTGGTCCTCCTATTGGAAGGATATGGTGAAGGCAATTAACGAGGCTCCTCAAGGTTTCAAGCGGCCAAGCTATGAAAAACTCAGAACAATGTTGCTGCAGAAAGAGAGGTCATTGATTTATGATATTCTCACACCAATTCGTAGCTCATGGACCAGCACAGGGGTTTCCATTATCTCCAATGGATGGACTGATACAAAGCGGAGGCCCTTGGTCAATGTTATTGCATCATCACCAACATGAGCGATGTTCTTAAGAGCAGAAGATTGTTCTGGCGTGGTAAAAGATAGCAAATTCATTGCTGATATTTTAATTTCTGCTATTGAACAAGTAGGGCCAGCAAATGTGGTGCAAGTTATCACAGATAATGCACCTGTTTGCAAAGCTGCAGGCTTGATTGTTGAGAGTAGATATCATCATATTTTTTGGACTCCTTGCATTGTCCATAATTTAAATCTCATTTTAGAAGAGATTGAGACAAAAACTGAATGGATTAAGGAGGTCACAGGGCAAGCTAGGGAGATCATTAAATTCATCACCAACCACCACCAATCTCAAGCAATGTATCGAGAATACTCCAACTTCATCATGTTGCGCCGCCTTGTTGAGGTCAAAAGTGCATTGATGAGTATGGTGGTGGGTGTGACTTGGGCTGAGTGGAGACAGTCAGATTCAAAGACAGGAAATATGGTGCGAAGGGTGTTGATTGATGAGGATTAGTGGAGCAAGGTAGAATTCTTGCTCAAGTTTACTTCACCAGCATTTGAGCTTCTCTGAGATGCAGACACAAACAAACCTTTCTTGGGAGAGATTTATGATGGCATGGATACCATGGTTGAGAAAACCATGGAAATTATTACATAGGAGGCTCCCACTCTGTTTTTTGTCGAAGTTGATTTTGTTGAGCATGTGAAGTCCATCATTGTTACTAGGTGGAATGGATTTAACACTCCATTGCACACTTTGGCACATGCTCTAAATCCCAAATTTTATGATGAGGAGTTCATTGCTCAAAGCAATGGGAAGAGAAAGGCCCCACATAAGGACAAGGAGGTGGCCACAGGAGTGAAAAAATCCTTCCAAAGGTTGTTTCCATCTTCTCAACAAACAGAGGTGAGGGAGGAATTTGCTTGTTTTGCTGCTGGATTAGAGGATTTTGCAGACATCTCAACTTCGGAGGAGAGAAGCACCATGAACCCGATTAAATGGTGGACTGGCCATGGGGCAAATGGTGTATATTTGCAAAGCCTTGCCACTCGTATTCTATCACAAGTGGCAAGCTCTTCATCAGCAAAAAGGAATTGGAGAACCTATGGTTTCATTCATTCAGTGAAGCACAACAGGTTGGGATCGCAGAGGGCGGAGGATCTTGTATATGTGCATTCAAACCTTCGCCTTGTGTCTCGCAAGGGTGAAGAATATACAAGTGGGTCTCATAAAGAGTGGGATGTGGATGCAGAAAACCCAGACTTAGAGTTCTCTCTTGCTGCTCTTGATATTGTTGATGATGCAAGTGGAAGTGGAATTCAAGTTGCCTCTTCTTCCCATCGAGGCTCTAGTTCTGCTAACATGCATCTTGTTCTATTTTTTATGATGAGGATGAGGATCAATATGATATGTAATTGTAGTTGCCTTTAGCTCGTGTTTTTTTTCATTTTCAGCACATACAACCTCATTTATAAAGGCTGATTTTGGATGTAAAGCCTCATGTATAAAGGCTAATTTTGGATTTTGCTACTAGCATCATGTAATGAATGATATTCATCATCTATGGGAGTTCATATGGACATGGTTTTCCTTCTAAAATGTCATTTATGTGTATCATTATGTTTTTCTTGCAATATAATGCTTTATTTTTTTTAAAACTCTATATATATATACAACGTTTCCCCGACGTTTCCATTTTTTTGAGGGCCTATTTCGTATCGTCCCGGTTTCGAAAACTCAGAATCGTTTCCCCGTTTCATGCAACTTAGAGTTCATGCTTCATAATCCCATGAGAAGAAGGAGCTTGAATGCTCGAGGTTGATGCTGCTATATATATAAAAAAAAAAGGAAAAGGGCAAAATGTTAAAGTCAAAATGCAAAGAAAATGGAATGAAAAGAAATGATCAAAGCACCGAAGAAAATGTAATGTCCCTTTCCAAATTATCGTTCTTGGAGGGTGACTTAGTGGTCTATCTGATTGTCGTAGACCATGGTCAGTTATAAAAGGGGATTACCTTGGTTATTTGATGTCATTGGGGAGAAAAAGGTTATATTTCTAAAGTGACATTAAATAATCAAGTTAAAAAGGTTATAAAGTGACTTTGAGACTACTAGTTAAGCAAACCTTATGATGTCACTTTAATTATTTAAGTGAAAAGGTAAAAAGGAAAAGGGTCATCCAAATGGGTAAAAAGGTCATCAAAGCAAGCGAGAGGGATAAAAGAAAGATGAGAGCTCATTCTCTCGTAATGTTGATGATTATTGATTTGATTTGGAGAGCTCTTGGAGCCTTTGGGGGTTTGGAATAAACCCTAGTTGGATTGGTTTCGGTGGTGAAAGATTCCACCCTAGCTAATCAATCTTAGTGTCAGTGGTGAGAGATCCACCCTAGCCAAGTAAAGGGAGAATCACTCAGGTTCTTCATTGGATTTCATTGCTGAAGACATTTTATTATTTGCAGAATCTTGGTGACCTTGAGGAAAACAAAATCTCTTCATTGCAGCAGTATCTAGTTGAGTTATTTTTGGGAGAATTAAGATTCTTGAAGAGGGAGGCCGAATTTCATACTTCCAGAAGCCGAGTTTTGGTGTGCAGGTCGAACTCCTTTGTAGAGGCTATAAACAATCACTTGCAGGGTCGGATCCGTTGTTAGTGGGGGCGCAAATCTTTGTGGGAAGCAGATCCACACTTTAGGGGCCGAGTTTATGAGCAAAGGGGGCGATTCTTCTTTATGTGGGCCACCATCTTGTTTGAAGAGGCAGAGATCTCTTCTCGCAGCCCATTTCTTGTGTGGAGGAGCCATAATATTTCATGTAGATCGAATTTTGATGAGAGGGTCGTCTTCTTATTGAGGGATTTGAGTTTTTCTGATAGAGATGGGTTGTATTTGCAGGGGGACCGCTTATGCTTGGTGTGAAGGTTGATTTATTACTGTAGAGGCCGAAGTGTTTGTTGAGGGGCTGACCTGGTAATTATAGCGGGGTCGAATCCACTTGGAACAAGACCGAATTTCTTATCAGGACGTAGAGAATTTTGTGACAGTTGATTGTAGACTTGAAGGGCTACTACAGCAGGTATCTCAGACCCAATTCCTTGTGTACTTACCCAGCTAATCACACCAGAAATTGCAAGCATATTTTAGTACCAACCTGTGGGTAGTTTTGTAATATCCCAGATTCGGATAGTCTAGGAAACTATGCTAATGTGTGTGTATGATTAATTGTTTACAGAATATAAATGAGCATACAAATAATAATGGCGAGAAAAGACTGGAAAGCTTATATTATGATATCTCTGTGGAGTACAAATGCCAAATGCGGCTGAATAAAATAAATCACTCGGCTAGATCAGTGACAAAAGGATCTTCTAGCCGGAATACAACAAGTAAACTAAAACAATAGTACCCGATACTGGAAGAATGATGTGGGATCAATGGATGAGATGTAGACTCTGCTGCAAGCTACGACTGCTCATATAGCAACTGCTGCAAGTCTGGAAAGTTCACCCTGGTGGCTAGACCTCTCGAATCGGCCTGGAAACTGTCCCAAATAGTGTGCCCTGTTGTCTCTCTCGGTCCTGGTGACTGACCAACCCTCTGTTGGTAAGCCTAGACCCCGGACGGATCCCTTGGGGAAATGTGCCCCCTCTGCTACTGGAAAATTGCGCCCTAGTGATTCCACCGTCGGAATCGACTTATATGTGTCTCAAACCGACCGCCTCGACCTACTGTGAAATGGGTCGAAAGGATTTCCCTGGATCTGATCTGATGATCGCTCGAGAACCCCAAATGTGTCCTCCCCAAGTGTCACAACCTCAATGGTTGGAAAATGTGCCCCAGATGATTTCTCTGTCGAAATCTGACGAGAAACAGGGCAAAAGATGTGCCTTGCCTTCCTCTCAACTGGGTCGGAGGGAATCTCTGGATTCTCCCTGGATGGGACAAGTCGACTCAATACCTCCTCAGAAGTTGTGCCCTCATCCTGAATAAGTGCGCCCTTGTTGTTGGAAACTGTGAAACTGTTGTTGAAGACTAATGGAAGACCTGTGTGATCTCCCCGATGACTAGGGTGTGTCTCTCAACACCGAAATCAACCACTGGTGTATTCCTCCTAGAATCCACTGAGCTACCTCTCCTGAGATGCGCCTCTCTCCTCAATGACAAGTCAAAATCTGCAAAATGATGAATTAGGTCGCTTTACCTTCTCTTATCATTGCCCGAAACCCTAATTCGTTGTTGACTCTATTTTTAGCTCAAGTTGGATTAAAAGCATTTTTAGCCACTTTTAGCTCAATGTCACTTTCAAATTATAACACCCTTGGCTGGAGTGACCTCTAGTAACCCTGTTTACCCCTTTCTGGCCCTGGCTATAGTCCTGAAATTGCTTGTCCTCAAGCAATACCCATCCAGGGTGCTGCAACACCTGCTCGCTTTCCCAAGTAGCATCCTCTATTGGAAGCCCTCTCCATCTGATCAAACACTCTATGATGACCCTGCTCCTCAGTTTCCGCTCTCGGAACTCCAATACCTCCTCCAGAACCAACTCCAACTATCCCTTCTCATCCAACGGGGGAAGCTCCTCTGATGTGTTTGTGAATTGTCCCACCGCCTTCTTGAGGCAAGATACGTGGAACACGTTACGAATCTTGCTCCCCTCAGGAAGCTCTAGCTCATAAGCAACCTCGCCTACCCGACACATGATCATGTAAGGTCCATAAAATTTGGGCTTGAGCTTCTCAGCCCCAGTCTTCTTCAGAGATGACTGTCTATAAGGTTGGAGTCTCAAGAAAACCAAATCCCCAACCTCAAAGCTGCACTCTATCCTGTGCCTATCCGCACTCATCTTTTGTCGATTTTGTGTTGTCTGCAGGTTCTTTTTAGCAATTTGAGAATCTCCTGACTCTCTATGATCTAATCCTTGGCCTTGGGAGCTCTACTCTCCCCGAAAACCAAGTATATCAAAGTGGGAGCATCATACCCGTATAATGCTCGGAATGGTGCCATACCAATGGACATGTGGAAAGTGGTATTGTAACAATGCTCTCCTAAATGTAGCCACCTAACCCATGTTCTCTGTAATGTCCCCATTTTTGGACATTGTTACATTACAGAGTGTTATGCCTACCAGAGTAGCCAGATAGGGGTGACAGAGAGTTCGGGAGATATTGAGGAGTTTTATTGGGCCCGACTTGGATCGTTCATCATCAGGATCCATTCCGCACAGCTTGGCTTTGGTTTCGTTGCATTCCGACGATTTCCATAATTTTGAGTTATTATGGGTCATATCTTAATTAAATTCACTAAGAAGGTCATAATGGACATATTACTTGGAGAAACCTCTTAGTGTAATAGCTCATCGGAATCGAGAGGAAGAGCATTACAGGATAAGATGATGAGAAGTGACTTTCAGTGGCCGGAGAAGCCATAAGGATGGATAAATCAGTTTTTAGATGTAAAATGATTAATTAATTAATTAAGTGATTTAATCAAGGAATAATAAAATAAAGTAAAAGTCACTTGGAGGGAAAAGGTCAACAGTGAATTAGGGTTTCGGGAAGCTATAGAGGAAGGGTAAAGCGACCTAATTCATTATTATGCAGATTTTGACTTGTCATTGAGGAGAGAGGCGCATCTCAAGAGAGGTAGCTCAGTGGATTCCAGGAGGAATACACCAGTGGTTGATTTCGGTGTTGAGAGACACACCCTAGTCACCGAGGAGGTCACACAAATCTTCCATCGATCTTCAGCAGTTTCGCAGGTTGTAGCAGCAAGGGCACACTCCTTCAGGGTGAGGGCGCAACTTTTGAGGAGGTTCAGTGGATCGACTTGTCCCTTTCAGGGAGATTTCAGAGATTCCCATCCGACCCAATTGACAGGAAGGCAAGGCACATCTTTAGCGTGGTTCCTCGTCAGATTCAGACGGAGGAATCATCTGGGGCGCACTTTCCAGACATTGGGAGTACGGCACTTGGGGAGGACACATTCAGGGTTCCCGAGCGATCATCAATTCAGATACGAGGAAATCCTTCCGACCCATTTCACAGTAGACCTGGGCGATTAGTTTGAGACATACATCAACTGATTCTGAAGGTGGAAACACTAGGGAACAGTTTTCCAGAGCAAAGGGGGCGCATTTCCCCCAAGGGAATCCATCTGGGGACCATATACACCAATTGAGGTCCGGAGGGTCACCAGGACTGTGAGGCAGAGCAGGGCACATTGTTTGGGACACTTTCCAGGCATTTCCGAGAGGTATAGCCACCAAGGAGAACTTTCCAGACTTGCAGCAGTTGTCGTACGAGCTATCATATCCGCAACAGTTCTTCATCTCATCCATTGCATTCCACAGCATTCTTCGGGTATCGGGTATTATTGCTTTAGTTGCTATTTTATTCCGTTTAAGATCCTTTTGTCATTGATCTAGCCGAGTGATTTATTTTATTCAGCCGCATTCGACATTTGTACTCCACAGAGATTTCATAATATAAGCTTTGCAGTCTTTTGTTGCCATTGTTATTTGAATGCTCATTTATATGTTGTAAACAATTAATCCTACACACACATTAGCAGAGTTTCCTAGACTAGCCAAGTCAGGAACATTACATTCTCTGTTGTCCACCCACATAGTTCCTCAAATACCCTTCAACCCACTCATTGACGATCTCGGTCTACCCATCTGTCTGAGGGTAATAGTTGGTGTTGGGTGTCAACTCCGTCCCCACCAATCTAAACAACTCCCTCCAGAATGTCCCAATAAATCGACTATCCCTGTCACTTATGAGGTTCCTCGGCAACACATGAAGTCTGAAAACCTCTCTGAAGAATAACTCAGCTACCTGAACTGCGCTGTACTCTGTCAGTATGGCATAGAAGTGAGCAAACTTGGTCAATCTATCGACCACTACATAGATGCAATCCTTACCCTGGACCTTGGGTAGGCCTGTGATGAAGTCCATCGATATGCTCTCCCATTTCTACTCTTTAACGGGAAGTGGTTGAAGTAGCCTTGTTGGAAGCGTATGTTATGACTTGTTCTGCTGACAAGTCATACACTCACTAATGTACTGCATAACGTCCTGTTTGAGGCCCTTCCATGAGAACCTCTCCCTGATTTGCCTGTAGGTTTTGAAAAAAAACTAATGGCCTGCTAGTGGTGAATCATGAACTGTTGCGAGGATCTTCTTCTTGAGCCCTAAATCTGGTACTAAGTAGACTATGTCCTTATAGAATATGACATCGTCAATGACCCTGTACCTGTCATCCTGAATCTGTCCATCCAAAACCTCACAAGCAAACTTGTTCTTGGAATATTCCACTAACAAGTGGGATTTCCAATCTGTTGAAATCTCCATCAAAGAACATGTCGCAGGTCTCCTAGATAGCGCATCGGCCACAATGTTTTTCTTCCCCTTGACATACTCTGTGTCGAAGTCAAATGCCTATACCTTCGTCACCCATTTCTGTTGGCGCTCACTGACGTCCTTCTGCTCAAGGAAATACTTCAAGTTGTTGTGATCTGTTTTGACCACGAATTTGTTGCCCACCAAATATTGTTTGAATTTGGTCAAGGCATGCATGATTGCCAACATTTCCTTATCATAGATGGAGTACAACCTTTCGGGCTGACTGAGCTTCCTGCTCTCAAAGACAATGGGGTGTCCTCCCTGCATCAAAACTGCCCCAATACCCTCGCCGGATGCATCACACTCTAATACAAATGGTAAAGTGAAGTCTGGTAATGCTAACACTGGACATGCCTGCACGGGTGTAGACGGATTGGCAAGTGCCGTGTAAATGGAAGGAAATTTGTAAAAATGAAGTCTCATGTTCGATTCTCACCCGGATTTACTCGTGTGCCATTCTTGCCGGCTGGGTGGTTGCACCTGGGGTTATAGTGGTAGCCGACGGGGATCAACCCCGTGTCACGCGAGTACGAGAACCGCCAGTTGCCGATTCCCCTAGTACAAAAAAAAAAAAAAATGCTAACACTGGACATGCGCCCATGACTTCCTTCATGTGATCAAAGGCTTTCTGTGACTCATCAGTACATATGAAAGCCCCATGCCTGGTAAGATCTGTCAGTGGTGCTCCAAGCTGAGAAAAATGCCTGACAAACCACCTCTAATAGTTGCATAACCCAAAGACGCTCCTCAACTCTATCACATTCCTGGGCGTTGGCCAATCCAAAATGGCCCTGATCTTCTCCTGGTGTACCTGTACCCCCTGTGCACCAATGATGTGGCCCAGGTAAAGTAGCTTTGTCATACCGAACTCACACTTGGACTCTTTGGCGTATAGTGACTACGCCTCCATGATGCTCAATACCTCATCCAAGTGCCTCACATGCTTCTGCCATGTCATGCTGTAGATGAAGATGTCATCGAAGAAAACCAAGACTGATTTCCTCAACTGATCCCTGAATACGTGGTTCATGCAAGACTGAAATGTAGTCGTTGCGTTGGTTAGCCCAAATGGCATAACCTGAAACTCAAAATGACCAAAGTGACACTGAAATGTCGTCTTCTCTATGTCCTGCTCTCGGATGTTGATATGATGATACCCAGAGCATAGATCAATCTTCGAGAAGAAAACTACCCCATGCAATTCATCCATCAACTCGTCAATGCGAGGGATAGGATACTGGCTCTTGATGGTTTTCTTGTTTAAGGCCCGATAATCAATGCACGTCCTCATGGTACCATCCTTCTTCAAAACTAAGACAACTGAAGAAGCAAATGGACTACTGCTATGTCTGATGTGTTCCATTACTAGCAATTCCTTAATTGCTTTCTCTATCTCATCCTTGAACCTCTTAGGATGACGATAGGGTGGTGTGATCATAGGTTTGGCCCCCTCCTCCAACTCAATGGTGTGCTCAAACCCCCTGTCAAGTGGTCTCCCTAGTGGAATCGACCCAAAAACATGTTGATGTCGTCCCAACAAGTTCCTAATCTCTGTCTGATACTATTGTCGACCGTCTAAATCCTTCCGCGTAGTGATCAAGCATTCTACAGCATATGCTACCTCCCCATGTCTAAATATCCTCTCCATCCTCTTGGCCGAAACTGTTATGGGTGCTCTTGTCGACATGCCCCTCAGAACAATCCTCTTCCTGTCACTGTCTATGAACCCCATCTCCAAGGTTTGGTAGTTGGTGGTGATTTTTCCCAATGTGATCAACCACTAGACTCTCAATACCACATTTGTGTCAGATAGGTCAACCACATAAAATGTGTCTCTCACGATGTGGTTGCCTAACTTTATCTCCAAGTCTGGAACTATGTCTAGACACTCCACTGTATGGCCATCTGCTACTGCAACATCAAACCCCTCAAACTCCTCTGTCTCAAGTGTCTGTCTTGATACCAATGAAGCATCAATGAAGTTGTGGGTGGCCCCACCATCTATCAGGACGATTGTCTGTTGTCCCTGAATAGTCCCTCTGATCTGTAGGGTATCATACCTAGGAACACCAGAAAGGGTCGCTATGACTCCTCCCTTTGTTGGTTTCCATCTATTAGCCTGCTCAGGAGGTTGTGGAACTACTGGTGTGTGGGTCCCTGCCAGTGTCGGTGGTCTACGGGGAGGCTGCTCCTCTGCCTGCGTTGGCTCCTCCTCTGAGCTAGTGGATCCACTGTCATGTTCCTCCTCCTCACTGTCCATACTGTCTGTTGCCATCTCAATATAATAAATCTCTCCCTTGCACATGCACCTGTGGCCTGGGACCCAAGGGTCCTTGCAGGTGAAGCAGAGCTTCTTCCTCATAAGCTCTTGCCTCAAGTCATCATCCAACTTCTCCTTGCCCTTCCATTCTCTCTGGAATGGCTTCCTGTCTCGGTCCCTCTATGGTACAAAGGGTTTGGAAAAGGGTTTAGTCTTCGGTGCTAAGTCTGCCAAATCTCGAGTGCGTAAGATGGCATCCTGCAAGGTGCGAGGTCTGTATGCCTTCACCCATCCTCTCAAGGGTTCTGTGAGCCCCTCTGTGAATAACATGATCAACCTGGGCTCATATATATCTGTCATTGCCACTGCCACCCGCTGAAACTCTGTGATGAATGCCTCTATTGTGCCAGTTTGTCTCAACTAGGCTAGATCCTTGAAATGGATCTTTGGATCCCTCCTGTCAAACCTATCCATGATTCTCTCTGTGAACTCCCTGTAGCAAGTGATGTGACTGTGTCCCAACGTCACCAATCCATGATGCAACCACTCATGTGCCTCACCCTCCAAGTGTAGGGTAGCGAAGCTGATGGGTTCTATCTCGGTCATCTGGTTGAGCTTCTTGTACGGGTCTAGTGAGTTTACCAACTTTTCGGATGAAATCAATGTTATGTCCCTGTTGTTGTTGTCGTCCTCCTCTCTAAGGCTCTCTAGGGCGGTTCCTGAGTCTGAGTCCACAATACTCGACGAAGGTCATGTCCTGATGGAAGTCACGGCCCAATGCTATGTACTCCCTCCTGTATTCTGCAATGTCCTCTGCCTGAGTGGGTGGCCTCTGTGCTATCGATTGTTGTGTTGTTGTTGGGGGTGCCCTCTGGAAATTGGGGAACAATGGCCTGGGAATCCTACTCGAAGAGGTGTATGTGTGAGTAGGTGACTGGGGTCTACTGCCCGCCCCTAAGTTCCCCTGTGTTGCATGTGGGGCTTGCGAGCCCGGGGTGCCCACTATAGCCAATCTATTAGCCATCTGCGCCAAAGACTGAGTCGTGGCCTATTGACTGACTACCAGATTGTTGAGTACCTGCATGAAGGCTACCTCTAGTTCCATGTGGGGTTTACCACTGCCCTCTGGTCTCTCATATCTGTCTCCTAACATCCTCTATGCCTCCTGCTCAACCTCATGCTCTGCCCTTCTCTCTACTTCCCTGTGTGCCTCTTCCTCTTCCTCTGAGCTGGGAGGAAAAGGGGGAAAATCAGGTCTAGGTCTTCTCTCCTTGCGTCTATTGTAAGTGACATATTCGTCACCTACGTGCTCATGGCCCTCTGGGTCCTCTGCTGCACTCATCGTTTTTAGTCACAGGCTGGCAGGACTAAAGCTTTGATACCACTGTAATATCCCAGATTTGGCTAGTCTAGGAAACTCTACTACTGTGTGTGTATGATTAATTGTTTACAGAATATAAATGAGCATACAAATAATAATGGTGACAAAAGACTGCAAAGCTTATATTATGATATCTCTGTGGAGTACAAATGCCGAATGCGGCTGAATAAAATAAATCATTCAGCTAGATCAATGACAAAAGGATCTTAGCCGTAATACAATAAGTAAACTAAAACAATAGTACCCGACACTGGAAGAATGTTGCGAGATCAATGGATGAGATGTAGAATCCGGTGCAAGCTACGACGGCTCATACGACAACTGCTGCAAGTCTGGAAAGTTTGCCTCGGTGGCTAGACCTCTCGTATCGGCCTGGAAACTGTCCCAAACAGTGAGCCCTGTTGTCTCTCTCAGTCCTGGTGACTGACCAGCACTCTGCTGGTAAGCCTGGACCCTAGATGGATCCCCTGGGGAAATGCGCCCCCTCTGCTACTGGAAAATTGCACCCTAGTGATTCCACCGTCGAAATCGAATGATATGTGTCTCAAACTGATCGCCCTGGCCTACTGTGAAATGGGTCGAAAGGATTTCTTGGATCTGATTTGATGATCGCTCGAGAACCCCAAATGTGTCCTCCCCAAGTGTCGCAACCTCAACTGCTGGAAAATGCGCCCCAGATTATTTCTCTGTCGAAATCTGACGAGAAACCAGGTAAAAGATGCGCCTTGCCTTCCTCTCAACTGGGTTGGAAGGGAATCTTTGGATTCTCCCTGGATGGGACAAGTCGACTCAATACCTCCTTAGAAGTTGTGCCCTCACCCTGAATAAGTGTGCCCTTACTGCTCAAAACTGTGAAACTGTTGTTGAAGACTGATGGAAGACCTATGTGATCTCCCCGGTGACTAGGGTGTGTCTCTCAACACCGAAATCAGCCACTGGTGTATTCCTCCTGGAATCCACTGAGCTACCCTACCTCTCTTGAGATGCGCCTCTCTCCTCAATGACAAGTCCAAATCTGCATAATGATGAATTAGGTCACTTTATTTTCTCTTATAGTTGCCCGAAACCCTAATTCGTTGTTGACTCTATTTTTAGCTCGGTTGTTCTATTTTTAGATCAATTTGGCTTAAAAGAGCTTTTAGCCACTTTTAGCTCAATGTCGCTTTCAAATTATAACACCATTGGCTGGAGTGACCTCTAGTAACCCTATTTATCCCTTTCTGGCCCTGGCTATAGTCTAACGGGGTTGTTTCGACCATTAAGCCTCCTCTCTGGAGCTCCTATTTGGAAAGGGACATTACAAGTTTCATGTGTAAGATCAGATTTGAACTTAATAATAATCTGGGCAGTTTGGAGGTATTACTTTGTTGTTGTAATATGTTCTTGAGCATTAGTCAAATTAGATCATTGCTGTTATGATTTGTAAATGTCATGTATAATTTACTTGGGCACCAAACCTCCTTTATATATTGCAAACCAAATTGATAATACTAAACACCAAGCACCAAAACACACAGCAGTCACACGAATGGTCTATGTAGGGGTAATTGAGGTTTGTTGTTAAGTGTTTGATTAAAGACATCAATTAGAAATATCCCCAAAACACTACAGCAGTCAATAGAAGAGGTTTCTAGTAGATCATGAGTATGCTAGCAAAGTGTTTGTCGTAAGTCATAAGCCAGCATTAACTAAATTCCAACAGCAGAAAACATATTTTATGACAACCATCTAAGGAGGGACAATACAGTGGTATCAGAGCTGGTTTTCCTGTCAGCCTGTACATTGCATGATACTTTGATGATTCCGGCTGACCGAACACACATTAGAGGTATAAGAGAGCTGAAAATATCTTCCAATCAGAATCAGAAGGGAAGTATGACATGGGGGACAGAAATGAACATCAAGATGACAGTGCTATACATATCTTGAATGACTTGGCAAAAACACAAAATGACATAATAAGGATGCAAGGTAACTTAGAAAGGGGACAACAACAAATGGTTGATCTTCTAGCTTAGCTTGTGGAAAACACTCAAGGGAACCAAAACATTGTGGTTAATGATGGTTCGAGGGGAACTAATGGCAGCCATAGTCACAATGGAAACCGTGCAAAAGGGAGACATACTCATGTCCCTACATGGAATCACATTGGGCCTACTAGTAGAGCGACCCCTAGACCACACATGCCTCAGTTTTTGGAAGAACAGCCAGCTAGAAATAAGGGGCAGCAAGGACAAGGGGAAGACTTTATGGAGTTCTTGAGGGAGTATCAGGCTCTCGGTGAGGAGTTTCAACAAGCCATGTCTTTGCAAGATTTCTATACGATCAAGTACATGAATAGGCCTAGGGAGTTCAGCGAGGGCACACAGAGCTAGGAGCTTCAAAGGAAAGTGGGGAAGTTGTCCATTCCTTACTTTGATGGTTCTAACAAATCCACTGCTAGGGCATGGGTACAGAAGTTGGATACTTATTTCCAACTCAACCCCAAGACAGAGTCAGAGGCCATCAAGTACGCCACCTTGCACTTGGATGGAGAGGCCCACGAGTGGTGATACCATGGGTTAGCCACATTGGGACACAGTAGCATCACTTCATACTTGGATTTCACTCAAAGGTTGATGGATAGATTTGATAGGAGGGACCCAGAGATACATTTCAGGGAGTGGGCACAGCTCAGACAGACAGGTACCCCAAATGTATACATTGCAGAGTTCTAGAGGATTGCAGTCATGGTGACAAATGTGTCAGAGCCTAGGTTGATCATGCTCTTCAATGAGGGACTTTCCAAATCCTTGCATGGTTGGGTTAAGGCCTTCAAGCCAGCTTCACTACAGGATGTTATCAGCAGGACACATGACATGGAGGATGCAGTGCCTAAAAACAAGGTTCCTTCAAAACCTCTCATACCCCAAAAGAACAAAGATAAGAAACCCTTTTAGGAGTGGTCAGGGAAAGAGAGATTGGATGAGGAGGTTCAGAGAGAGTTGAGGAGGAAGAATCTTTGCTACAATTGCAAGGAACCTTGGGATCCTGGTCACAGGTGCATGGGGAAAGGTAAGGTACATTACATTGAGGTACTTCCTAACAGTATTGAGGACGAGGAGGCAGGATGTGAGAAGGGAAATGAGCATAGTAGTTCAAATGATGAGCAACCCTGAGTGGAGGCTAAGAGTTTTGAGCAGCAACACATGGAGACGCAAGGTGTGACTATTGTCGCTTTGTCAGTTGTTCCTAGATTTCACACCTTCAGGGTCCGTGGGATAGTACAGGGATAGCGAGACACAGTTCTGATTAATAGTGGGGCAACCCACAATTTCATTAACTCAACCTTGGTGACTAGGAGAGGCATTCCTATAGTAGACCTTGAGAGGTTTGATGTAGTGGTAGCAGGTGGGCGTAGTATGCCATGCACGCAGAAGATTCCACAGTTGGGTGTAGCATTGGGAAACTACACGGTGACTGATGATTTTTACGTAGTTAGGCTGCCAAATACTAATATTATATTGGGAGTTCAATGGCTTGTTTCCTTGGGAAAGTATTATGTTGATTACCAAGCCATGGAGCTGGAGTTCAGGGCAACGGATGGTAAGAAGGTGGCTTTGAGGGGCATGACCAGTGGAGCTCCTAGGATGGTTGCGGCGCAGTAGATGGAGAGTATATTCATGTATGGGATAGAATACTCTCTAGAGATTGATCTTCGATCAGAATGTCAGCACGAGCCTTGAAGCTGGAGTTCAGGGCAACGGATGGTAAGAAGGTGGTTTTGAGGAGCATGACCAGTGGAGCTTCTAGGATGGTTGTGGCGCAACAGATGGAGAGTATATTCATGTATGGGATAGAATACTCTCTAAAGATTGATCTTCGATCGGAATGTCAGCATGAGCCTCGCTGAAGGAGGTTTTATATGTGGACCATGTGATCAGTGAGTCGGGTGTACAAGTATATTAGGAGGACATCGAGGCTATATGGACGGACACATTCAGGATGACATGTACAGAGTGGTGGATGACATCATCTACTACAGAGGTCGTGTATACTTGGTTCCGAAGTCCACACTTGGAGACGAGATCATGAGAGTTTTGCATGATACGCCCTTGGCAGGACATCATGAGCACTTCAAGACTTACCAGCAAATCAAAGAGAGGTTCTCATGGAAGGGCATCCAAAACGATGTATCGCGACACATAAGGGAGTGCATGACTTGTCAGCAGAACGAGTCAGAGGTGTATGGAAGGGACTCTATTTATTTTATTGATGGTCGGTGGACCAAGTTGGCACAGTTAGTCATGAGTTCATCAAAGTATAATGTGCCTCAGGCGACAAAGTTATCTTCCATGGAGATGTCTAGATTCCATGGGTTGCATGAGTACACTGATAGTGATTGGGATAGCACATTTCTCAATACATTTTGGCAAGAGTGGTACAGATTAGGAGGCACAGGGTTGATGTCTGGTATTTTTCTTCCATCGATTGGATGCAAGACTTGGCATCTTTGGTTTCCAGTGGTTATCAGTATAGCACCGTGGGAGTCGAATGATTTGAGGGGTGGTGGATGCCTAGTTTGGTTATGGGTTCCAGGAACTCATTTGGTGTGTCCGCTTACTTTTTGGCCTCTTTCGAGAGGCGATGCAGGGACGCATTCTATATGGTCAAACAAATTCTCTCTGTCAATACCCAAGATTGGGTATGACAGTGGAATTGTAGTCCTTGACTTCACTGAGATACACGACATGATCCTTGATAGTGGGGACGATTCTTCGAGACATTACAGTTTGGGATTCCAGGAGTGGAGGATGCAGTCTTGATCCGTAGGATCTTTTAAATGACTATGGTTGAGTTTTAATTTTGCATGCGTTAATTAACCATTTGAGAAACTTAGTGAAAGAATGAGGAAAGAAGAGGAATTATAACAGCCATATACACATTTGCAGATCTGAAATGAAAGAATAAACAGCAAACCATAACACGCAGATTGATAACGGAGTTCGGCACAACTTTGCCTTTGTCTCTGTGGGGGAGGCTTCTTTATTTCTGTTCAAATGCTCAAAAGTACATCGCTGCAATGCCAAATGGCTACAAGACTGATTTGGTCATGTTCTCCCAAATCTCTAGAACCCTGCAAAGAAAACGGCACGCAAAACGGACGTCTGGAGCTCCCAGAAATGGTCCGACAGCGTCTCCTCCTCAAAAGCTTCTCTGCATCAAACTGACTTTGGCTTGGCTTTTCTTCAGCATAACTCTGCTCTGACTGCTCTCTCATGGCCTAAAACAGGCCTGGTTTATATAGCCTTGAAGTTGGTTGCTCATCTCCAACTTCCTCCAAGAATTTGGCCTCCAAAAATGCCCAATATCCCCCAAAAATGGAGAGAATCCACTAAAAATAGGCATATTAACAAACAAAAAACCCAACTTAGGCATAAAAACCCACTTTTTGACCAAAAATCAGGCCTGGCCCCTTCTCTCTAGGCGTGCGCCCTTGATTCTCGGTCGCATGGGGGCCATGTGGCCACGCGCTATGCACTGGCCCCCCCTTTTCGGCGCTAACTCCTGGTTCTCGGCGCAACCATAGGACCCAATGCTAACGATTTTATCCTTGCGCGCTATGCGCCCGCGCCCCCTTGGGTGGTTGGTCATATAGGCCACGGGTTGAACCATGGGCTGGGGCTAAGCCCCAGCCCCTTTCCGCCCTACATACAATACTTTGCAATATATTTTATAATGTGGGTTTTACAACATAAAAAATAATTTGGTGTATTGGCAAAGGACCATTTCTTAAGGTGTTGGGCTTGGTGGTGGTCATGGGTTCAAATCCCATGGACCCCAAAACAATTTTTTTGAAACATGCCACTTCAACTGATGACTGGGTGCCACGTCGTTGCCCATGACTGGGCCACGTGGCATCTCCCCATTTGACGGATTAATGCCACTTGTCAACCATTGACTAGTCCAGTTGCCTGCCACATGTCTGCCCTGTCAGTGAACCTGCCCAATCACCATCAGCTAGAGAGTGCCACGTCATCTCCTGCACAGTCAGCATGTTGATGTCATCAGCATTGACTTTTTGACTAGTTGACCTTTGACTTTTTACTTGTTTGGGTTTCCGATCAGAACGTGATAACTTTCGCATACGGAGCCCGTTTGACAAAGTAAATATACCGCCGGAATCAGGAAGACGAGACGGACGCAATGGCTTTGGTTTCGTCGAATTCTGAGCACTTTCATTTTTGATCATTTTTCAAGCCCTGTTAGGCTTCTGGATCCGATTTCGGATCACACCTCCCCACAAAAAGACCTTTTGGTCCCCAAAAGGTTACTGACCAGTCAACAAGCTCGGGATAGGCCACCCGGTTTGCTCTCTGTCTCTGAACTCTGTCATGTGCACCTGTCTCATCAAGATCAACTGTAACACAATCATGACAACTGACAGTATATTGTTAGCCATTTGAACCTTGTTACATCTTACTGAAGCCACTATCATCCATGTAAAAAACATTGCTAATGACAGCATCAAAAAGACGACTGCAAATGAACTGATATACTTGAAATATTTGCACGACATGAGCTTATCTTGAAGCAATTTATGATTGATTTTCCATTCAACAACCATGTCTTGTTCTTGCTTAAGATCAATTACTTCATTTGAAACAATTATTGGTTTGTTGCTTGCTTGCACTGCCTTCGTTAATTGTTCCATTGTTTGAAGTGTTTTATTTGCTTTTGTTTTAACATGATGAGCATGAACCACATAATCATGACCTGCTTTAGTGAATTGATATTGTTTCTTTGTTCTATAGAAGATTGCCTTACGATCATACAAGTACGGACTACCTAAAACCATTCCACGTTCTTTTAACGACACAACATCACAAGTTACTTCATCCACATACTTAGATGAAATTGCAAATTTGATTGTGCACTGCTTTGTTATGTGCATCTGATGATGATTGTTTATCCATTTAAGTGTGTAAGGCTTATGATGAGTTTGTGTTTTTAATCCCAATTTCTTAACCAATTCTTCTGAAATTAGATTAGATTGAGATCCACTGTCGATTAGTGTGTCTATCTTAGTGTGTCGCATGATTACCCTTATATGAAACAACTTGCTTCTACAATCAATCTCTTCACCAAATTTACCTGTCATACCAACCAATGAAATCTTTGACTCATCACCTGAATCTGATCCCAAGTCTGTCGGTTTTGATGTCGTTGCTGCCACTGTTTGCGTTCCCTTCTTTTCTTTGAACCACTTTGGCCTCTTCTCGGGATGCAACTGCCAACATTTGTCCTCATCATGTCCCTCTTTCTTGCAATGCTTGCAAGTGGGCTTTCCTTCCTTCTTTGTCACAGCATTTGTATTCTTGCCATGCTTTTTCCTCTTGTCTTCTTTCTTTGAAAACGATGATTCCCCCGACACACCTGCTTTCCCTGCTTCAATATATGTAGCTTGAACAGAAACCTCATCAAGGTTAGTGGGTCCAAACATGAAAACAGTGTTTCTAATATGCGCAGGCAAACCTCCTATATACTTCATAAGGGTTTCTTGTGTTTGCAAAGGGATATCTAACATTAATGCCATATTTCTAAATCCATCGATGTATTCTTGCACTGATTGTCCTTTTCTTAGTTTTAAAGATTGCCATTCAATTATTGCTTTTTCTTTATAACCCAAAGGATAAAACTGTTTCCTAAGTGCAGAAATGAAATTCTTCCATGATGGAAATACATTACCCACATCTTGTGTTCCTTTTTGCAGCTTGCTTTGCCACCAGATAAGAGCTGTACCTGCAAGTCTCAAAGATGCCAATTTAATTTGTGTGGCCTCATCCTTGATCTGTTGCACACTGTAGTATACCTCCATCTGCCTGATCCAGTTATCAAGTTTTTCTGCATTTACTTCACCATCATATATGGGCAACTCAAATTTTACATCAAGTTTCAACAATGGCATTTCATGTTTATTCTTATGAACATTTTTCTTCTCATTAGATTTAGAACTTGAACTTGAAGAAGAAGGAGGTGTTGATGGAGGTGAAGGAGGAATGTGAGGATGGTCCTCTTCCTCTTCACTTTTGCCTTTTGAAGAATTACCCAAAACTGGTCGCTTCCGTTCCAAATAATCTTCATACAAAACTGTCACCATCTTCGACATAGCATGGAATGTTTTCCGGAACTCTTTCTCATCTTGAGAAATCCCTTCTTCCGATGCCATCTTCTCGCTTTGAGAAGCTCTTTTTCTCAATCCAATTAATGGATTCTCTGCAACAAGCTTGCCTTCACCACGCTGTAGCTTTTCCCTGGTTAACATGCAAAACTCAAATCCAAACGTCAACTAGCTCTGATACCACTTGATCCGTAGGATCTTTTAAATGACTATGATTGAGTTTTAATTTTGCATGCGTTAATTAACCATTTGAGAAACTTAGTGAAAGAATGAGGAAAGAAGAGGAATTATAAC
>JASDQU010100788.1:536332-547564 GCA_032191745.1 Picea mariana
GGTGTGTTGTTGTTATTGGGAAGTATATATGTAATTTATCTAACATAAAAACTACTTGCAAGGGCACCCAATCATTGACAACAACCATAACACATCAGCAAAACCAAAACTACAGTTGGCTGTTATAAAACAGCAGAAAACAAAATTTATGACAGCAAGAAACTTAGTGTCTTAGATTGGTCAAAGACAGACCAAGAAGACTGCTGATAGGACCTGGAATTTTCTACAGAATCCTCCTGTAACTGAGTAGATCTGGAACTAGAATGGTGTGGGAGCGTATTGCAGCTCCGAGACCAAGCTTGGGACAAGCTAGGTGGAATCTTTCACCACCGAATCGTCCTCTAGGGTTTGTTAAGTCAAAACCCTCAAAACCCCCAAAGTTGGGCTCACTAGCTAGAAGCCAGAAATCAAAAGATAAACATACATGAATGAATGAGAAGAGGCCCTTGCCTTTCCTTTATACTTTTGGCTCACCTTGTCCCTCCAAAGTGACTTTCATTTTATTAATATTTAATTAATTAATTAAATCACTTTAATTAATTAATTAACTTTTTACCTCTGGAAATCTCCTTATCTCTGCTTGTGGCTTCCCTGGCCACCGAAAGTCACTTCTAGTGCAAGGATCAATGCAAGTTGGACCCCATAAGGCCTCTCAAATACCCTTGTACTCGCTATAACATCCATCTGGCTACTCTGGTCATCATAAATCTCTGTACTGTGATGATGTCCCAAAGTGGGGACATTACAAGTCCGTACGATGTTTGGAGTATAGATCCGTACAACAGGAACCGAAGGGCTGTAAGATGCTTTCTTGCATTGTATTTTCATTCTAAAATAAATAAAAATCCTTTGTTCTTCTTGTGTGAAGAGTGGCTGTTCTGTTCTATTCTGTATATATATATATATATATATATATATATATATATATATATTTTAAGTTTCACATGGTATTAGAGCTAGGTCAAATCGAACAACTCTCACCAAAAGGAAAAGTTCAGATAAATGGCAGAGGATGTCTGCAAAGCATGTCTTTCTTGCACCTGAACCAATGAAGTTTGGTACATATACAGTGGAGCATCCAGTCATATGACTGGTCACAAACATTACTTCAACAACCAGAGCGAAAAGGAATTTGGGTTCGATATTTTGCTTTGTGATGATTATGCTTATCATCCAAAAGGAATAGGAACTATAAAATTTGAGAGGGAGTTCAATAAACCTCTTTATCTTTCAGAGGTCCTCTATGTTTCGGGACTAAGGAAGATTCTGGTTTCAGTTTCCGCTCTAGAAGACAAGGGTTATGAAGTATCCTTCAAGGATCGAAGGGCTTACATTAAACCAAAAGGGCTGAGTGAGGGATTTGAACAAGTCATTGGAGTAAGAAAGGACAAGTTGTATAAGTTGCAGTTCGACTCTCATTATGCTCTAGCAAGCAGTCACAACACCAGAGACTGTGAGTTATGGCACAGGCGTGTGGCCCATCTTGGACATGGAGCTCTTAAAATTCTGGGCAAGATTGTGGCAGGAATGCCTTCTTTCTCCAAAGAACATCATGAAGTATGTAAGGGATGTGTTCTAGGTAAATATGTAAGAGCACCCTTCCCTAAGAGCGATTCTAGGTCCAAAAGTATCTTGGATTTGATTCATACTGACATCTGTGGCCCCATGTCTTCCTTATCCATAGGAGGGAAGTTTAGATACTACATCACCTTCATAGACGACTTCTCTAGAAAAACTTGGATTTATTTCTTGATAGGAAAAACCTCAGAAGAGGTGCTCAAGAGATTTCAAGAATTCAATGTTTTTATTGAAAATCAAACAGAAAAAGGATAAAATCCCTCATATCTGATAATGGGGGGGAATACACATCTCATGCCTTCAAGAAATTTTGTGCTGAAGCTGGGATCAAAAGAGAGCTGACAGTCCCATACACCCCTCAACAGAATGTGGTTTTAGAGAGAAAGAATAGAGCCATTGTTGGTGCAACAAAAACAAAGCTGCATGATCATAATCTTCCTAAGTTTCTCTGGGCAAAAGCATGTAACACTGCTGTGTATCTTCAAAATAGAAGCCCTCATAAAGTGCTTGGAAATGTAACACCTGAAGAAGCATTCACGGGGAAGAAACCAGACATTAGTCACCTTCGCATCTTTGGCTATGTTCCTTACTGCCATATTCTTGCTGAGAAAAGGACGAAGTTAGATTCTACAATAGAGAAGGGAATCTTGGTGGGATATAGTGAGACATCCAAAGCCTACAAGATATACATTCCTTCCACCAGGAAGATAGTTTTACGCAGAGACATAAAATTTGAAGAAGAAAGAGCCCTTTGAAAATCATGTCAGGACAGAGATATTTCGTAAACATAAGTTCCCCATCAAGAAGAGGTACCCTCTCCAAAAGGGGTAGACCTTCCCACAGAGGGTCAACAAGAGGAAGAACAACTGACCTTCTCTAGGAAAAGGAAACCAAAGTGGGTTGAACAGTTGTTGAAGGAAGCCAGTGAACAAGTAAAGTCACCAAAGACGTCAGTTAGGACAAGCATACCTCCTCAGAGGTACTCGGGATATGCTACTCTCATGAGTTATATAATTGAATCTGAACCAACCTGCTTTAAGGAAGCTATTGAGAAGAAAGCATGGAAGGATTCTATGATGGAAGAATATACCTCCATAATAAAGAATGATGTATGGGAAATAGTACCCAGACCAAAGGACAAATCGATAGTCAACTCCAAATGGATATATAAGATAAAGCATGCAGTAGATGGAAGCATTGACAAATATAAGGCCAGATTTGTTGCTCGGGGCTTCTCTCAGAAAGGAGGAGTGGATTATGAAGAGACCTTTGCCCCAATGGCTTGTTACACCTCCATTTGTGCAGTTATATCTATCGCCACTCAGATGGGGTGGAAAATACATCAAATTGACGTTAAAACGACATTTCTCAATGAGAAGATTGAAGAGGAGGTCTATTTGGAACAACCACAAGGGTTTGAAGTCCATGAAAGAGCAAGTCATGTTTTTTGACTAAAGAATGCTCTGTATGGCCTCAAACAAGCACCCAGAGCTTGGTACTCCAGAATAGACAACTATTTGCAAAGCATTGGATTTGTCAAGAGTGACGTCGACTCAAATCTATACCTTCTCATAAGAAAAGGGGACATTGTCATTCTTGTGCTTTATGTAGACGATCTCTTTCTAACATGAGAAGAAACTCTAATCACAGGTTGCAAGCAGGATTTGGCTGAAGAATTTGAGATGAAAGACCTGGGTCTAATGCACTATTTTCTTGGGCTAAAGATCTAGCAACAAAAGGGTGAAGTTTTCCTTGGTCAAGGAAAGTATACAGTTGAGGTTTTCAAAAGATTTGGGATGGAGGACTGCAAACCCATGGCCAGTTCCATGATTACTAATCTCAAGAAACTAAATTCCTTTGAGTCAGAGAAGGTGAATCCTACCACTTACAGACAATTGATTGGATGCTTGATGTATTTGACTAATACTAGACCTAATATATGTTTTTCTGTCAACACTCTCAGTCAACACATGGTGGACCCCAAGCGAGTACACTGGATTGCAACAAAACATATCTTGAGGTACCTGAAGACTACCATAGAATACGACCTTTAGTATGTCCAGGGAGACCAAGTCAAAGTAGTGGGCTATTCCGAT
Organism: Picea mariana; assembly: GCA_032191745.1. Classification (NCBI taxonomy): domain Eukaryota; kingdom Viridiplantae; phylum Streptophyta; class Pinopsida; order Pinales; family Pinaceae; genus Picea; species Picea mariana. Next base: position 540,007 of record JASDQU010100788.1, read on the forward strand.
TCAAATTGGGCTGGAAGCACAACTAATAGAAAGAGTACCTCTGGATACTGCTTTAGCTTGGGATCATGCATGATCTCTTGGTACAACAGAAAACAAAGATCAGTAGCTCTCAGTTCAGCAGAAGCCGAGTACATGGCAGCGAGTCAGGCAAGTTGTGAAGCCATTTGGCTTCGGAAAATTCTTGTAGATCTGTTTGATACAAAGCTGGATCCCACTACAATATATTGTGATAATCAGAGTTGTATTAAGCTATCTGAGAATCTAGTATTTCATGATAGATCCAAACACATTGATATCATATATCACTTCATCAGGGATAGAGTACAGAAAGGGGCGGTAAAGCTTCAATACGTCTCTACTAATGAACAAGTTGCAGACATTTTTACTAAAGGATTGCCTAAAGGGAAAATTTGAGTATTTTTGGGAAAAATTGGGGGTCATAGAAAACCCATTCCTCACTAAGAGGGAGTGTTAAAAATATAGTGAGGATTAGTTTTCTGTGTAGTAAAACCACATAAAGTGAAAACATAAGTTACCTCACCAAAAGAAAAAGTCCCAACCATTGATCTAGTTCAAGATCTAATGGTTGGGATCGATTGGCTAGGGCCCACATGGACCTCGAAGGGAGTTAAAAGAAAAGCAAGACAAAATTACCTAAGCAAGTGAGAGAAACTTGAGCTAGCTGGGCAAAAAGAAAGAGGATCCCATATGACTCCGTACAGTTTGTACTTGGTTCGACCGAGCTAGGGGTCAATTAGATTCACCAAGGCATCAAGAGGAAGGCCGAGTTAGGGCCATATACATCCTGTGCAAGAGGAAATCAATGTGTTATTCATTTATGAGATACGAAGAAGAGAACTTCGATCCGTACAACTAGGAACGAGTCCGTACGGTGTTTGGAGTAAGATCCGTACAACAGGACTGAAAGGGCTGTCAGATGTTTTCTTGCATTGTATTTTCACTTTGAAACAAATAAAAATCCTTTCTTCTTCTTGTGTGGAGAGTGGCTATTCTGTTCTATTCTGTATATATATATATATATATATATATATATATATATATATATTTTTTTAAGTTTCACAACTCATATGCCCTTACTGTCATAAGGAGGGTCATGCCTTGAAGAATTGCCTCCATCTTCAAAAAATCGAGAAGAAACTCATATGCACTTACTGTCATAAGGAGGGTCATGCCTTGAAGAATTGCCTCCTCCGTCTTCAAAAAACGGAAGATCTTGCAAGGAAAATGATTGGCAGCAAGGATATTTTTGAAGAAAATGTTGGATCAACTCATAATGCGCATTTGGTTATGCACTTTACATATTGGGCTTCCTCCTCTTTGCAAGGAGTTTATGATTTTGGAGCTACTAGGCATATGGCCAAACCCCAAAAACTTCTCTCTAGACAACAACGCATGGGGAAGAAAGTGATAGTTGGTGATAACTCAATCCTACCAGTATCATGTTGTGGTGATGTCATCATTGATAGTGCCAAATATGGAGATGTTCTCCATGTTCTCGGAGTTGTACTGAATCTACTTTCTATATATCGCATCACACACACCAATACAAAGGTGGAATTTTAGCTGGACAATTGAGTTGTGAAGGATATGAATGATGACTTAAAGGTGGTTACCTCCGAATATTGTGATGAATTTGATCACATGTATAAATCGGGGAAATCCCCTTCACCCTTAGCTTAGAACACGTTTATTGCAATGATAGCCAATGTTGATGAGACTAGTATGTTATGGAGTCAATGTTTGGGTCTGTTATCGCACAAGTTGTAGGTTGGGAAAATCCAGACCCAACCACCAAATGGCAACAACTAAGAGAACACCTACCCACTGTCACCTTAGGCAGGTATTCTCGTCACTTTAGAGATGAAAGAATCACCTCAAGGGGGGAATCCCGGGTGATCCTAGGGGGAAATGAGATGGAAAGTGAAGAGATGAAAGAAGGCCCCCCTATAGGTCAAGATACTAAGTGCGGAAAGGCTTTGGAAAGAGTCTTGATGGTAGCCAATGGTTGCCAAAAGGTATGAGTACCTACAAAGAGTGATTGTACCTGCCCGAGACACAAGAAAAGCCAAGTATGCACGTAATATGTTAGGTGGACCAGCAAGTTAAGCTTGCTGTCCCTAATTGCAGCAGTAAACAATAATATACATCAGTAACAAAAAGATAGTAAGAGCTGCATATGAATATTCTAAAAGTCTAGTAAAATAAGCAAGAGGCAAGCTAGCAAATACTATTTTATCTCAAGAATGAAAGAGAGACTCTAGCATGAAATAAGGCTGAAAGAAAAAGTATTGCAGAGGTGTAATTTGCAGCCTTATGGCTGTAGCATTCAAGTTGTTACATACAAGAGATCAACCATCAAAACTTGCCAACTATCCACCCAAAAAGTGCACCAACCTTAGTAGATTAATGTGGCAAACTTTTAGCAACTTTCAACGGTTGAGTAGTGAGTTATTAATGAAAATGTATTAGGGTTTCTGCAACTCTAATGGCTGTAGAATAAAAGTTATGACAGCAGCAAGAAGACCAAGAGCACTAAGACGCCCTAGTGGGGATAGCAACCTCAAGGCATCCACAATAGAATCCAACTTAAACAAGATTGATATCTCACCGAAACACGTTTACCAATGCAAACAATTTTACTTCTCCAATGCAAAAGTCAGAATAGTGCCTTTGTAATTGGGTGAATGGAATCTTTAAAGCACAAGTTAGATCAACAAGATCCCTAGGGGTGTAAACCAGATCCCTAGGGGTGTAAACCCTCTTACTCCCTAGGGTATGCCAATCAAACTAGGGTAAGTCTAGGAGGGTATACACACTCGTATTTCTCCTAGCAACCCTTGTCCAAGAATAACTTATAAACTTAACAAATGAGATGCATCTTAATGGAGGGTGTATACAACATACTCTTCCTTGGGTTTCAACCAACAATAACCAAGAATGAGCAAGAAATAACTAACAAATGCAGATTTTTCCTTACATGAGAGGCTTTGAGAACGAGTCTTCCCTAGGGAATGCTTGTCCCTGATTGCTGAACCTGGACCATTCACCTAACTGGGCCATTCCTCCGACACTAATCACAGTGCAACCTGGAGAGAATGAGTTTGCCCTAGGGAATGATTGTCCGGACCATTTCCTATGGAAATCACTATCCTGCACCAACCTCCAAAACAGACCATTCTTCGAAACTGCTCACAACTGTGAACTTCGAAAGAATGACTGCCTAGCGAGGCAGGCCATTCTACTTGACCACTACTCAGAGTGACTGCCAAGAAGAATGACTGTTCCAGACCATTCCCCCACATTGGTCACAAGGGGAATCGCTGTCTATGGTACATTAGCAATCTATCAGACCATTTTCATTACGAAAATGACTGTCCGATCTGGACCATTTTCCTAACTGGAAAATGACTATTCGTCATAAATCTCGAACCACTTTCCGGACTGGAAAGAAACTGCCCAACCTGGACCATTTTTCGAACTGAAAAATGACTATCTATAAATCAATAACATATCAGTGCTCCCTCCCAACCTAGGAGTAATCACTTCCTTTTTCAATAAGCAAGTCGTTTCCATGAGCCCCATCTTGTCCCTTAAGTAAGCAAACTTTTCATCTTGGACAGAGGCTTTACCAAAATATTTGCTATCTGCTCAACTGTGGATATATACTAGAGAACCACTTCTCCCCTCTGGACTTTATCACGGAGACTATAATGCTTGATCTCAATGTGCTTCGACTGTCATGGAACACCGGGTTCTCTGAAAGCTTCACATAGCTCTGATCATCACAATATATCACGATCGAATTCAACACTTGATTAGATAGTCCAGAAACCAACTTACGGAGCCACACTGCTTCTGTACAAGCATCACAAGCTGCAATATACTCTGCTTCTGCAGTGTTGAGTACAACAGACTTTTGTTTCCTGCTAGCCTATGACATCGTGGCAAAGCTCAAACTGAAACATATCCAAGTAGCATTTTTTCTGTCATCTGCACTCTCTGCCCAATCTGAATCGATAAATCCATGCAACTGTATATCATAACTCAAACGTCCTACAAGGCAAATATCCCGCTGAGTATTCTCCAAATACATTAACGAGCCAATCAATTGTCGATACAGAGACAGGTATACTGGATCAGAGTCTCTCAACTTCTTCAGATCTGTCATCATGGGAGTTTACCATGGATTTGCAATCCATCATCCCGGACTTATGAAAACCATTTCAATGTACTTCCTCTGTCATAGGAAGTTTTCACCACGCTTCTGCTGTACATGAGAGGCTCTGCACCAAGTTTTCTTGAATCCATACAAGGTCTTCTTCCATCTGCATACAAGGGTCTCTTTCTGGTATACCTCAAAACCTTGAGGTTGCTCTACATAGGCTTCTTCTTCAATTACTCTTGTTGAGAAGAACAGTCTTTACATTCATCTGGTGTAAACTTCAACCCATGGATACTGTAGGAGATATAATGGCTCAGGTAGAGGTATGTCTAGTTACTGGAACAAGCTGTCATCATAGTCTTCTCCCTCCTTCTGGGAGAACCCTCTAGCCCTGAGTCTTGCCTTGTATCTATCAATGCTAAAGTATTTTTCACAATTTCTCACATACATTGTTCTTCATCACAACTTTCTTCCATTCCTTCTGGTTGACTGCTTCTAGTGGATTCAAGCTGGTTCAATTGGTTGTTCTGACTTTTTCTTTCTTTCTTGGAATCTTCATGTTCTTCCTCATGTTTTTCTTCAACGTTGGAGTCCATGGAATCTTCTATAGATTACATGCCCTTCTTTCCTGAAGGCTCCAACCTTCCGTCATAGGAACATAAATGTAGATGGACAACCAAGGATATTCAAGGCTTCTTTTCGAAGAAGACTTCTTCTAGAGTCAAGCTGAACACGTGCTGCTTATCATAGTTGCTACTTCCAATGAAGAACATGGACAAATACTTCATGGTATTCATGGATTCTTCAATGGATCATATCGTTGGGGATTAGCTCCCTCCTAACCTCGACTTCATGCCTGAATGAGCAATATGCATGCTCTTCTTTTGGAATTCTGTGATCAACTCCCTCCATCTAAGAGAGTCCATGCTTCCGTCTGCTGCATCTCTCTTTGCTTTCTGCAAAGTGTCACAAGCCTGTTCTGGTTTCCTTTTGATTCCTGACTTCCTTCGAGTTTGACTCCTCTGAGTCTCTTTAAGTTTGTTCTATCTGTTTTGATTGTTGCCCATCTGGCAGTTGTGTCATTCTTATAAACTTCTTCTATGACAACTTCCGCAAGGATTGTTCATCAAACATATTTCACAAGGGTATCGGCCCGGAACAAGAATAACAAGAGCAAACAAGAAATATCTATCTAGAGGAAATGTTAGTTCAACTTGCGAACAAGTATTCATATGCAATCGAGTATTCATTGCACCTAGCAATAATAGAATCTTTCAAAGACTGCTTTCACAATTTGTACTGTAGCAACTATCACCCTTGATATACACAAATTTGAAGCTTACAAATTTAATCAAACCTGGAACCTGAAGCCTCAACTACTATGGAGGGTGCACTTGTTCCTCTGAATGCACTGAATCCAAGATTACAGCTTGGACAAGGTCTCTAATACTTTTCCTGCAAACACACTCATGTTTTGCTAGATGATATAACTTAGATAGCATATACAAGTGCGTACCTTTGAAACCTTGTAGCATCGTCCAACTTGTCTTCCAATCTGAAACTAAATACCATCTTGACAAGAAGAGTTTAGAAACTCAATTAGAAGATTCAATGATTAGAACAAGCTAGAAACTCTAAAATTTCAACTTTGACCACAAAATCAATTTGACTAGAAGTCAACCTTTGACTTTGACAAAAAATTCAAACTTGACGTTTTTTCTAGCTGAGAGTACCAAGAGGTGCGCTAGGCTAGGCCGCACTAGGATGCAATTATACCAGAACCGAACCGGTCGACCACAAAAACCGGAACCGAACCGGAAAAAAAATGGATCAAAAATCCGGTCACTAAAAATACATAAAATATTCAAATTTTTGAAAAACAAATACATATTCATGTGCATCCATGTGAATCCAAACCATTATACACAAATTTGCAAAGTTTCTCATATATATTCATGTGCATCCATGTGAATCCGATTCCAGAATCCAGATTCCAAACCATTATACACAAATTTGCAAAGTTTCTCATATATATTCATGTGCATCCATGTGAATCCAAAGTTCCAAACCATTATACACAAATTTGCAAAGTTTCTCATATATATATAACAAGTAATAGTGTATAAAACCAAAATATCACTAAGAGTAAGTGCACTCCATGAGTCCATAGTCATATGAATATCCGAATCAAAATACATCATCAAAAAGGCTCTAAATGGCCAAAAATAACTCTAGAGAGTAGATACTAGAGAGTCAGAAACTACACAATCTAATAATCTGAATCTGCATACTGAAAGGAAGACTCAGAGTTTGACTTGGAGTCATCATCTACATTCTCAACATGAGTAGACTGAACATGGGGATTCTGAGCCTGGCTTGATTCCCCCGGTCCAGAAGGCAAAGATACAGGTGCAGCATTGGTGCACACATTTTTTGATGTGGCTCGAGATCCAAATCCATCCAAGAAAGGTCTTCATGGTCAAAAGCTGCTGGCTGAGTCTCCACAACCCAATCTGACGAGGGATCAACATCATCCAAGAATATGTTGCTGGATTCAGGGGTCTTGTTCATCAATTGGTTGTGCCTCAACCTAAGGTTATACTGAACAAAGACCATATCATTCAACCGTTTTTGCTCTAAACGGTTTCTTTTCTTGGTGTGTATACGCTAAAAAACACTCCAGTTGCGTTCACACCCAGAAGCACTGCATGTTTGGCTCAATATACGAACTGCAAATTTCTGCAATTCATGGCACTGGCTACCAAATTGTTGCCACCAATAAGCTGCATGTAAAGACAAAAGAGATTTAACAAAGGATTTTGAAAGTTTGATTTAATTTTTGCCATGAATAATATAATTGAAACTTTGAAAGACTTTACAATTACGTACCTGGTGGATCTCTTGCTCTACTTTGAGCAACCATAGCCATGCCAAAGGTACCAATACTCTCATTGAAATGCAAGAGTTTGCTGTGTATCTCATCTTGTTTGTTGGAATCAGGGACCATGCGCTTAATGCATTTGTATAATCCTTCTTTTACCTCCCCATCTGCTTAAAAATATTTTGTGTAATGGTACCTTTCAAAGAGTTAAAACTTAAGAGTCAATGAGTTTGAACTTTGAAACATTAGCTAAAGTTTAAACATTTGCGAATTAAAATTTAATAATATCTCTTAAAAACTTTGAAATTACTTACTACTTAGTCCCCGAGGTGTAGGACAGTCGGTGACGGAGTGTGTTGTTAAGCCACTCCGTGATGTTAAAGTCACCGGTTCGAAACCTGCGGGGACAAAAAATCCAACCATGTTAAGGGTTGGTGTGGCTCAGGCCGGGTGCGATCCTCGGGTGATTTTGACGGCTTAGATGCCCCTGAGTC
>JASDQU010100788.1:548489-561472 GCA_032191745.1 Picea mariana
GTAGGTTTTCCTCTTTTGGAATAAGTAGGGTGGATTGAGCTTTGCTGGAGGGTCTATGGGGTTGACTGAAATGAGCTATCAAGGCTCTTTGAGAAGTTGTGAGACGATTATATCGAGTGAAGGAATTTTTGTTTCTTGTGGAATGCCTTGGCTTGCCTCTGTCTCGAGGCATGGTGGGGACCAGGGAGTGAGAGCAATGTTGGTTTGAGGAAATGTGGAGGTCACTTTGAAGGTAAGCGAAGAGGCCAGAAGGACCGAGAAGCACATAGCAAGGCGGTAGTTAGCAAACATCGGGTAGGAACGGGCACTTTGGTTAGTTTTTATGCCGTTGAGAGCTATTGAAGTCCCTCCCTTTGCCATTTAAGGCTGACGGGACTGCTTCAAGCCTCTAGTACCAGTGGCCTGGCTGGAGCGCTCCTCCATGGGCTTCCGCAGGTGCACTGAATTAATATCCCCTATGGTTTATTCTATGGGGAATTAATATCATTGGGGGTGGCGGCTTGGGGTATTAACCCCCCCCACCGACTTGCCATTTGTCACCCCATTCGGGTGATAATTTTAGATATATTTAATATCATATAATAAACCAATAAAAAAAATAATTTAATTTATATTATGTTTTTTGAATTTTAATATTTGTTTTTGAAAATATTCATAAACAAATAAAATAAATAATAATTTAATTTACATTATATATAATAATAATAATAATAATAATCTATCAAGACAAAAAACAAAAAAGACGATTGCCGAGGAACTCTGGCACCTGGTCAAACTGAAAAATCGCTGACATCGGTAGGGTTTTTAGGGTTTGGGATCTGCTGGACAGGCCCGAGCCTAGGGATTGCGACTATGGAGGGGTTGGGCACTCCCCAGGCATCCCTTCTGCCTCCTTTTCCAATCTCGCCTTCTGAGGCTTTCAATCGGCTCTTGGCTGGGCTTCCAAAGAAGAAAAACACTGAAGCTGCGAAATTTGTTAAAAAATTGGACGATATTCCGGTGATCTCCCTCCCTCTAGAAACGCCGATCCATGTTGCTCTGTCATTGGCCGATCGGGCTCTCATCGGCCAGTTCACTGGGCTATGGCCGTCCCCAAAATCCACTGAAAGCTGGGTCAACAGAAACTGGGCGTCGTTGATCAAAGAAAGTGTCACCTCTTACTTTCTGGGGAGAGGATACTTCCTCTTCGAATTCACATCAAAGGACGACAAAGATATGATCTTCCAAAATGGCCCCTACTTCATGGGCCCTTAGGGTCTATATTTGAATAAATGGACCCCAGACTTTGATCCTACAGTAGATGTGCCCAAAGCAGTCCCGGTGTGGTTCAGACTTCCAAATCTCCCAGTACATTGTTGGAATTGGGACTCTCTGAGGCACATTAGAAATGCCCTGGGGAAATTTATAGATCAAACGAACAATAAGGACCAATATGACTGTGCCAGGATCTGTGTAGAAGTAGATCCGGAGGTGGGACTACCAGAGGCCATCACAATAAAGGTTGGAAGCTGGACGCACTTACAGAAATTGGACTATGAGCAACTGCCCTTCAAATGCTGAAAATGCCATGTTTATGGCCACTTCGCCAAAGGCTGCCCGACCAACAATGAGGTTTTGCAGGGGAAGGAGGATGGATGGAACCAAGTCAAGCAATACAAACCCTATCTTATGATTCAGAAGACGGGAGGCCCTAATGGCAAAGGACCTCACCAGGCCATTGCCCAGCAGATCCCACTCAAACCTGTTCTATAAAATAAGTTCGATCCTCTAAGATCACAACTAGAGAACACACAGGAGGTCGTGGTCCAAAAGGAGACAGAAGCTACCCAGGAGATCAAGGCCCCAAAAACAGCTACTTCAAGTAAAGGTACTTCCTTAGCCTCCCACAAAGGAACAAGTGTTGAAGATCCCAAAGGTATGACTATAGAAGTTGAAGAAGAAGAGCAGGAAATGGACGAATCAGAAGAGGAAGGAGAAATAGGAGAGTCCTAAACCTCGGTAAGAAGATCTTTAAGAGGCCGGAAAACTGACAGGGAAAAAAGGGAGCAGGAGACCTACAAAGAAAAACTTCAGGGCAACCAACCAACTTTGGAAAAACTGCTAGCCCCAAAGCCTAAGATACTGAAAAACCAGCCCCAAGGCTCCAAGGGAGCCCACCAGAAACATAAATAATGAAGGTCATCTCCTGGAATTGTAGAGGTATGGGGACCAAAGCAAAGGAAGAAGCCATCAAAAGCTTAATTAGAACAGAAACCCCAGACATACTTCTCATCCAGGAGATAAAGCTGGAAGACATAGCCTTCCTTCAAGCAAGCAAGAAACTTTGGATTAAAAGTGAAGCAAGAGAAATCTCTGACCGGGGTGCCTCAGGAGGGATTGGAACTCTTTGGAACGTCAACAAATTTACAGTCCTATTTGAGGCTAGGAACACTCATTGGTTGCTATTGAAAATGCAGAATTTGGACACGAAGGAAACTTTTTTCCTTTTCAATGTTTACTCTCCAGTTAATGTTGGGGAAAAAAAAGATTGTTGGGATTCTATAAGGCATCAAGCAGATTTGACAAATCTGGAAAATATAATTACTGCTGGAAACCTCAATCTCACTCTTCATCCTTCTAAAAAAAGGGGAGGCAACGCAGTTCGAGATCCGGCAAGGGAATGGGTGGAGGACATTATGCAAGACTGGGACTTGCTAGATATCAAACCTTCTTCCGGTAAGTACTCTTGGTATAATAAAAGAGTGGGCCCTGGACATATTGCTGCCAGGCTAGATAGATTTTTTATTCAAAGCTCCTATTTGCTGCTAGGTTTAGAGCCTAGAATACATATTCTAGCCAGCAGCGTCTCAGACCATAAGCCCATAAAGCTAGAACTTCTATCTCACCATGATCTGGGTCCCATCCCCTTTAGATTCAACCCTCTCTAGGTAAAGGAGCCAGACTTTATGCAAACTGTCAAGGAATGATGGAATCAGCCAGTTAAAGGATCACCTTTCTATATTTTGGAGGAAAAGCTTAGAAGGGTAAAAGGAGTTCTAAAAAGATGGGTCAAAACTTTGTCCAAACTGGATACAGAAAGGAAATCCATTAAAGCCGCTCTTGCCTCCCACCAAACTTGTATGGAGAACACTATACTCACAAAGGAGTTAATAGATCAAGAAGCTCAGCTGCAACAGAGCTATCACAAGGCCTGCTTAGTTGAAGAAGAGTATTGGAGATTAAAATCTCGCAATCTATGGCTCAAAGTAGGGGATAGGAACACTGCTTTTTTCCACAAACAAGCCTAGGCAAGGAAATTCTTCAACACCATTTCAGAGATTAAAGAGGATAGCGATATTCATAAGGATTTTGATCACATAAAGAAAGCAGCCTTTTCTCATTTTCAAAACTTGTATAGTGAAGACAAGGACCCAAACCAATCCTCAGATCTGTTAGACATTATACCCACTGTAATTTCTCAGCAAATGAAGGAGACTCTTGAGGCCAAAGTCACTAAAGATGAAGTCAAAAAGGCTCTGTTTGATATGGATCCAGATAAGGCCCCAGGGCCGGATGGATTCTCTGCCAGATTCCTTCAAACCTGCTAGTCAATTGTTGAAAAGTACCTTCTCAAAATGGTTCAAAAGTCTCAAAATACTCAGAAAATAGGCGGTAGCACAAACTCTGTTTTCTTAGCCCTCATACCCAAGGAAAAAGGAACCAACAACTTCAGCAGATTCCATCTGATTTCCCTATGCAACACTGGATATAAATTAATCACTAAAGTAATTGCAAATAGGTTGAAGATAATTCTTCCTAAAATAATTCCTGAGAATCAAGGAGGCTTCATCCAAGAAAGGCAGATCATGGACAATTTCATCCTTGTACAAGAGGCAATTCATTCAAGTCTTCTCCGAAAAGAGCAAGGTATGGTGATTAAACTTGATTTAGCAAATTCTTTTGATTGAGTAAATCATAGCTTTCTTTTAAATGTTATGAGCAAGTTTGGTTTTGGAGCAAATTTCATTAAATGGATCCGGGCATGTATCTCGGAGCCATGGATTTCTCCTCTTGTAAATGGAAGAGCCACTGTTTTTCCAAATCTTCGAGAGGACTTAGGCAGGGGTGTCCTCTTTCCCCTCTGCTTTTTGTCATCCAAGCCTCTGTCCTCAGCTTCCTGTTAGACAAAAAGATGCAAGATCAAGATATTAATGGACTGTGTATTGTAAGAGGGGTCAAAAACATTAATCACGCCTTGTTTGCGGATGACACTCTGCTTTTGGCCTCTGCCTCTCTCTCCTTTGCCTTAAAATTTAAAGCGGTTTTGAATGAATTCAGTGAGGCCTCAGGTAGCGTTGTTAACAAGAGAAAATGCCACATCTTCAGCTGGAATATAACACCCAGATTGCTTTCTGCCATTTCTAGATGTTTGGGTTTTGCAGCCTCTTGTTCTTGGTCCTCTTTTAAATACTTGGGCCTCCCTGTAACTCATAAGAGACCTGCAAGAAAAGACTGGCTCCCTCAGCTGGAAAAATTCAAGTCTAAGATTCAAGACTGGGGTTACTCCTGGCTCAATAGTGCTAGCAAATCAGTCTTAATTAAATCTGTGCTTACCAGCCTCCCTTTATTTCAATTCGCTGGGCTTCTCACTCCGGTAACCATTTTAAAAAAAATGGAAGAGTACATACGGAGGTTCTTTTGGAAGGGATGTAAACAGAACAAAAACAAGATACCCCTTATCATTTGGGAAACCATCTCCAAGCCGCTGTGGGAGGGTGGTCTAAATTTCAAAAATCTTTGTCAGTAGAATGTGGCAATGGTGGCAAAGATTATTTGGAGGATCAATGCACCCAAGCCTGGCTGGGCCCAATTGGCTCTCTGGAAAAAATACTTCAGAGGACCTCGATCCAGATGTCTAGAAAATGTGATTCAAATGCCTAACTCGACATTTCTCAAACTATATGCTAAAGCTTCCCCTCTAATTACTGTGCACTCCTACTAGATCCCAGGTAACCGGAAAAAAATCAACATTTGGATAGACAAAATCATGAATAAGGATCCAATAGAAGATAGAGCCTCCATTAGATCGTTGCATTGCTGGATGGACGGAGAGGGACTGCGATCGTTGTGGGATATTTCATGTTGGAACAACTCTGTCAAGGCAGGATGGAAATGCATTGAGGTGTCGGATCATCTGACCACCGAATGGACCACACTGCTCGATTTAATACATGGTTTGGCACCCATGCACATGAGGAAAAGAGACTTGAAAGGCCGGGGGCCGAATGCCAAAGGTTACTTTGTCTCCTTGGGGTACACCAAACTGAATGAGAGGCCATACGCCCCCCCTGACCCAGCTCCTTGGAAAGGGGTCTGGCGTTTTCCTTCATGGCCCAAATTGGACTTCTTTGCCTGGCTCTTTTTCCATGGAAAAATATTAACCTATGAATATTTGCAGAAGAAAGGATTCTATGGTCCCTCCATCTGCTCATTGTGCAATGAAAATGCAGAGACAACAGTCCACCTAATTCTAGAATGCAACTTCTCCAAGCAGATCTGGTCTTCCTTTATTCAAGATTTGGATCCTAATTTCATGATCCCTTGTTCCATTGCTGAACTCTTCTCTAAATGGGCAATCAGATATCCCGACCCTCCTCCTAAAAACAAGATAATTAAATCGGCATGGGCTGTCCTCCCAAAGGTTATCTATTGGCAGATATGGCTAGAACGTAACAGAAGAATCTTCAGAAATACAAAGCAGAACCACAAGGCCTTAGAAATCAAGATTAAATCCAAATAAAGGAATGTTTCACTGACATAAAAGATGACTCCAATCTCAGCCAACAGGACATCACATGGGGATCAACTCTAGATATACAATTTCACCCAGCAGTCAGAAAAGCCCCTACTATTAAAGATTGGCAAATAAGGAAATCTGAAATCGACTTTCAAGACTGGATCAAATCGCAAGCAAGGCATTCCCTCTTTTTTGACGGAGTAGCAAAGGGCAACCTGAGCAAAGCTGGTGCGGGAGGTGTTGTTGTAAATCCATTTGGGGATAAAATCCATTCCTATGCTTGGGGACTTGGATATTCTTCCATCATTCAAGCTGAGGCCTTGGCCCTCTTCCAAGGTCTCAAGATCCTCAAAGAATTAATAATAAATGAAGCTAATGTTATAGGTGACTCCCAGATCGTTATAAACGCAATGGTTTCCAATTCCCCAGCTTTGGACCTTAAACTATCAAGGCTGATAACTAGAATCAAAGGCTTGGAAAACACTTTCTAGAACTTGAAGTACTACCATGCGTTGAGAACTCATAAAAAAGAGGCAGACATCGAAGCCAACAAAGATTCCCTTTTCTCTGCCAGGGTCAAGATGAAAGACGAAGAAGAATCATGGGAACCCATTCCTTAAGCTGATTGCTGCCATGTTTTACTTCTTGCTATTAAACAAATTTGTTTGTATCTCCAAGTGGGGGAAAATATCTGAAATCGATTCTATGGGTTCCTTATCAAGGAAGAAATCTTCAAGCCTCAGCTGCACCCTCATCCTTAGCAGTGAGATGCAACAGAACAAAGAAATCACCAATGTAATCAGATTTTTGACATTCAGGCCAAGATGAATATAAACACTCCATAACCGTTTCTGTAAATAATAATAATAATAATAATAATAATAATCTATTTTTAAGGTCACGACCAAGCTAGCACACCAAATTGGTGTATGAGGACCCCTTGTTTGTGGGACAAGGGACCCCCCTACACCCAACGATTTGACTGGTAAATTCTACGAAGGTATACATACCCTACCCCCCTCTGGATTTGAACCTGTGACCTCTTAAGAAGAAACACATGTTCTTAACCATTAGACGCACATACTTAATATGGTATATTGTTAAATTTCAAATGTTATTTTTTAATTTATTTTTATGTTCACAATTTAAAATAATTTTACATATGTTCAATATCATATAATGTTAAATTTCAAATTTTAATTTTTAATTTATTTTTGTGTTCACAATTTAAAAAGATATTATCATTTGTTTTGAAAATATTAATAAAATATAAAACAAACAAATAATAATTTAATTTATATTATGTTTTTTGAATTTTAATATTTGTTTTGAAAATATTAATAAAAAAATAAAATAAATAATAATTTAATTTATATTATATGTACATATACTTTTTTCCAAGAAAAAATTATCTCAAATTTATATAGGGTATAAATTCCTTTACAATATGCTGCAACAAGATCAGTGCGAGGGCAATGGTAAACGTTCCATTACAAGAAACAACAATGTTTCAAAGAAACTAACCAAGAAAAGTAATAAGCAAGAGTGTAGGCAGGAAGAGAAAACTAGCTAATACTTGCATGGCTGCCGACTATCCACTAAAAAGTACATCCATCACTATTCAAAGATATTGATAAAGGAGATGGGACTCTCTTTCCCACTATCCCAGTGGTAGATCGAAAGCCTCCCTACCACTTCATTTAGAGCCCTCTTAGAGAGGGCATCAGCCTCTCTATTGTGAATTCTACAAATGTGATGGAAGTTGATATTAATGAAGTTTCTAGACGATTCCTGCGTTTTTTGTTTCCAACACTCGATATTGACTGAATGAAGTTTTCTTTTAATATTTATCCAGTCAATAATAACTCTCAAGTCACCAAGGACTTGTAAGTGATTGATTGGCCAAAAATATGCTAGAGTGAGGGATGCCCATAAACCCATAAGTTCAACTTTTGTATTAGTTCCCGCTCCACAATTGATGAACCACTTTGTAATCCTCGACAGGTGAGACTTGAAGATGCCTTTAGCTCCAAAACATAAGCCATTTGACTGAGTTGCACCGTCAAAGCATGCTAAAGTGTAACCTTCAGCCTGCGTAAACTCACATGCTTTGAAAGGGAAGATTTTAATAGTGGACGGCTGCTAGGAGAAAGAAGCCAAAATTCTGTGAACTACAGCAAGAACGGAGGGGGGGCGATCGTCAAAGAGCACTTTATTCCTTTTGATCCAAATCTGCTCGCAGGCATGGACAACGAAACAAACTGGAGTAGATTTTTCTGTGGACCATACATTGAAGCAATCTGAGACGGTGGAGTCATTCCAAAGTAAATTAAGTGAAAAATGCATAACCAAGCGTTTCCAAACAGCCTTCGTAAAATCACAATGGATAAGGATGTGATGTATGTCTTCCAAGGAGAGGTTATAAAAATAGCAGATCCCAAGGCCTTCCCAGCCTTTCCTTCGGAGCATCTCCCAGGTGAGGACTTTCTCTTTTGCAGAGAGCCAAATGAAAAATTTGCATTTGAGTGGAATCGACCACTTTCACAGTTGATGGAGCCAAGTGATTTCAACGTCAAAGTCCAGCAGATGAAGGAGGGCGGTGTAAATGTTTTTAACAGAGATGACTTCCGTAGCGTCTCCTCCAACCCATAATAAAGATTTCGGCTCATCGTTGAGAGAGATAGCGACACTTCTAAGAGAAAAAATATAGGAGTCCCAGTCAGCGACATCCTATCCACTAAATTTCAAATAGCCACTGCCCAGTCAGTTATTCGGAAGAGGGAGTGCACCGGTCAGAATTCTCACCTGTGCCAAAGAAAAAAAATTAAAGGAGTAAAGCTGAGATCTCAGACTTGGTGAAAGAATCGAATGTTCCTCCAGCCTGAGGATCTTGTCCCTGCCAATCAATATATCAGAGCCTGATCCTAGCTTATAACGAAGCCAATGAAGGATCACCGAAGAAGAAGAAATCAGACCCTTCCAAATAGAAGACACCCTCTTTTGTAGAAGAGAAGGATTTCGTATCCAAGTGTGAAGAGGCAAGGATCCCAGATATTTGTCAATAATAATGTGGTGCCAAATGATGTCATGCGAGAGGGCCCTCCGAAATGAACTTGCTAGTAGGACCATGTTGAAGATGGAAAGGTTCTTAAGCCCCTAACCCCTTGCCCTTAATGGCTTTGACAATAAATCCCAGCTGCACAAATGGAATCGGTGCTTACTAGATGGACCACTCCACAGAAAATTGAAAGATAGCCTACGAAGGATGTTTATGATCTTGCTGGGGATCCAATCCAATGACATCCAGAAGATAGAGAGGCTTTCCAGCACCAACTTTCTAAACTGATGACCTACACAGAAGGGGAATTATTCGGGATACAGATTGGGATAAGAAGGTCTAGTAATGAAAGGTCTAACGTGGTCTTCCTCAGCAAAGATAGATAGGTAAAGAAATGTTGTCGGAAGTGGTCATATGCCTACCTAGTCCCTCCTAGGTGCATATTGAACTCAAATCAACTCAATCATCAGGTCATTGGTAATGTCGAAAAAGTAGTATCCATTGGGGTGGAAAGACAGGAACAAAACCGGAAATAAGTAAAAATTTTGTTCCTACCGATAACTCAAGCTTTTGTTCCAACGCTTAAGTTGCACGTTCAAAATAGTTGATTTTTGTTGTAGGTTGTAATATATGCTATTTTTGGTTGGCCTAACACTTAGGCTCTCTGTATAGTAGGTTAAAAATATCCCCCTTCCCTTGGAAACGAAATATAGAGAGCCCCCATTCATGCATCAACGCCCTTCTTGATCAATGAAGGACACGTTACAAAGTTTCATGCGAGGGTGGAGGGTGTGAGGTCAATTTAGGTGGCTTTTCACTTGACCTAGATTTCGTTTTTCCATGTCACTTGCCTAACCTTGCTTGAATTTCACTGTTCAGCTTTCACTTTATTTCCTATGGTTTCCTCCCAACTATTTTCTACCTTTTCTAGGAGCCACTGCAAGGATGTCAATTCCTGTCGATGGAGAAAGGTTTGGTTTCAATTGTATTTGTGTCCTATAGGAACGACTGGACCAAGTGGATTTAATACAAAAGTTTTTCAAACAATGGTCTCTATCCCCTATAACTTTCAATTCGGACGGCAGAGGCAACACAACCTCCTAGACTGGGCCTGTAGAAAGGAGTCACGGTGGTGCCTTGTGCTAACAGTGTAATAACATAACATAGTAGTAAAGAGTGGACAGAAAAGAAATACTTATGACTCAACAAAAAATACAACTCGATTAATTTCCGTCCTGGTCATGATACATATCATAACTCGAACATCCATTTCGGTTTCATATCCCTTTTTTGCACAACAGGGTTATGAAAATCCTCGAGATTTCGCCAGTTCAACTACATCTTTAATGAAAGACTCCCAAGATCGATGGCCTCGTACTACGAATCCTCTACCACATAACTGATACTTTACCAATGGGTGGCTTGCATATTAGATCACCCATCAACGATCATGAAGATCTTTATTTGTTAGAGCCAGATCTTTGGCGGCCACGAAATTATGCCAAAATTAAAGCTTCGGATTTCGAGTAGGATTCGAATAAGCCTTGAGCGGATTTGGCTTATGGATTCGCTGGTTTGGATGGGCATGTTTCGGGGTGCATTGGGTAGAGATTGGCAAACATGTATAGTAGCTCAAGGTTTATGGATCTAATTATCGTAGTCAAGGTATTTCTGTTGGGATTTCGAGTTATTTTGGTGAGAATCTAATACCCATATTGTCATCTCAGAAGCAAGCATTAGTGAGAGAACCTATTAAGGTTACCTTTATAGTATAGCCAAGCAAGGAAGCCCTCTCATAAATAAGAGGTTAGATTGACATGCATGAGAGGGAAGGGCAGGAAACTCAATAGCTTCGAGAAACCCCCACAACTTACTTATTCTTATCTCTCTGGCTGTCTGGCTTTATGCACTTATCTCCCTGGCCCTATTAATTACCAAAATAACATGCAGAATAATATCTAATTATTCAAACTAAATCGATTACATCTCAAAGATTGCCTATCCTCTGCGGTATTAACGCTAAAATAATT
The DNA here is from genome assembly GCA_032191745.1 of Picea mariana. Classification (NCBI taxonomy): domain Eukaryota; kingdom Viridiplantae; phylum Streptophyta; class Pinopsida; order Pinales; family Pinaceae; genus Picea; species Picea mariana. The sequence goes on from JASDQU010100788.1 coordinate 559,354, forward strand.
AATTTATTTGCTCAATCCACACCATGAGGCATCAAGACCAGCACAAATGTGAGAAGTGCAAGCTCAAGACACAACCCCAATCAATCATTTTCCCCAATGTAGGAAGCAAGGCGGGCGATACAATGCGAGCCAGTGGGTGCTTTGGAGTCTATTTCCCTAGTTAGTTGTCCTACTAAAAGAGAGAAGAAGAGTTAACATGGGAAATTAAAGACAGAAAGTGTGGAAAAATAGGGAATTTTATGATAGAAACCATGGATAAAAATCTCCATAGGTTTCTTCTTGCTAGCACCTGCGCAAAGAAATAGATGTTGTTAATCCCCCATCTGCTAAGATCCTTGCACGTTGTTATGTCGGACCATTTTTCCAAAGGAATCCCTCCCAATTTTTGCGAGCCTACTGGAAACTAATTTTATGAATCTTAGTGAGGATTCCTTTTGGAATTATTGCGATGGATGTTCAGAAGATAGGAATACTTTCCTGTACCGACTTAAGCAGGACTGGGCATCCTACCTTGGACAAAAGTCTGTTTACCTGCACTGATACTCGAGCTTCGAAATTTTTGACTAGGCATCCCCAATTGATAAACCTATAGTAATCTAGCTTGAGATGGAACCCTAGATATTTTAAGCCTCGTCCAAATTTCACATAGGAACCGAAAAAATATTGCCATTTTGCCTCTTCATTGCTATCGTTCACTGGTGGGGGATTAGGCATGATTTGTTGAAATTAACTTCCATGCCTTTGGTAGAGAAGAATAAATCGAGTGCACCTTTCAACGTTGAAATGTCCCTTAAGGAGCCTATTATCGCTCAGTTTGTAGTTAAGGTCAAGCAGCTGAAAGGTAAAGATCAAATTGGCATAACAGGAGCTTCCCCACCCACTGTCACCTCGATGGAGGGATATTTCTATTTAGAGTGGCTAAGCCCAAGGGAGACGTCCCTGGCAATCTGGGGTTTGAAAGGAAAAGGCTCAAAGGTTTTTAAAGCTCAAAGGATTAGGATTAGTTTTCCCTTCGCAGATTACTGCCAAGAAGATAGTCAGAATGAAGAAATGCCACAGAATAAGCACCTGTTTTCGAGATAAGACAACAATAACACTAGTATATGCATTAGTGGTTATTACTTCATTAATCAAGGACTATCAACATTCATTGTATATGAGCATAAATAGCAGTAAATATTGACAAAGTCAATGTTTGCAATGATGGAAATGGCATATAATATTACTTGTCAATAAACACTGAACAATATAGTATCCAATGGAAATAATCAAACCTTGAATTAACTCAATGCATTAAATATCATTTAAATGCTCATATATAACATAATTGCTGCGTCACTATACTAGAGATGACATCAACCTTCCTTTAGGGTTAGTTTTGATAGACAAGGAGGTCAACGTTTTGCAATTTGGCTAGTGAAAATTATTAATGCATCAATGTCTATCATTAGATGACTAAGCCACAGTGTTTTCTATCAACCAAAAGCTCAAAAAGGGCATGATGTCATCATAAATTTGAGGGTTAGTAGACGTTAGGGTTAGTTAGGGTTTTAAATTTGAGAGTTTTGAAAGATTTGTTTTGGCACAACAAGCTCAACGTTGGAGAGATAGACCAGTGCCTTAGGGTATTATGGAGTCAAAAACAAGGGCAAGATCTCAGGAGGATCAAAATCTAAAGACTAGAGAGTTAGGCTCTATGGTGATGCAATGGTAGGGCCCTAGAGTCAAAACCCTAAGGGGAGGAGGCTCATTCCGGTGTTGCTTAAGCAAGGCCTCATGCTCCTCCCTCTTTATTTAAATATTCTTGGCAAAATGGCTAGCTTTAAAACACAAATCTAAGGGTGAAAAGTGTTGCAAGAGCAAGGCCCTTCAAACCCTAAAATTCAAAACCCTAGGTGTAGAATCAACTAGGCCTAGGACGTCTTCTTTCTTCAACTTATGTTCAAAAGCTAACTCAGAAAAAGGATGACAAGTGTAGCAACGGCTAGGCTATATCTTCCTTAATCAATGGCTAAAATTAGTTTCTCAATCATGGGGACATATAGCAAGGACCTACTTGTGTGCTTGCTACCTAGGGTTTCAAGATTAAGCAATATAATAGCAATGAAATAATAGATAC
>JASDQU010100788.1:561522-574101 GCA_032191745.1 Picea mariana
CGTTTTCTACCTCTATCGCCCTCCTCTTCCTTGCTTCGTGAACAATCCTTGGCTCATTGCTAACACGCAAGGAAGGAGGAGGAGGAGGAGGCTTGCTACTGCCATGCATAGCAATCTTTTCTCTATTATCCTTCACTTTTTGAGAATCATCATGCTCTTTTTGGAATCTATCCCTTACCTGCAGATCAAGGGTATGACGACAACCTTCAATACCCTTCCCTTAATGCAAAATGTGAGCCTTGACTCTTGTGTAAGAGCCCTTGAAGTTCTTATCCTTCTTGCATAAATTGCAGTTCCATTCCCATGAACCTCCACCGGCACCCATAGCCTTGACCTCGGTAACATGCCTCCAAAGAGGCTAGTATTCCTGTTACCTGCTTACTTCGACAGCTCTAGGATTAGATGAAACAGCACATTGAGAAGCCATGAATGCTGCAAGAAAAGAAGAAAATAAAAACTTTGTTCACCAAACAAAACAGAAAATTAGTTTTCATGGTTAGATTGGCTGTTGTAACAGCCAATCTAACCATGAAAACTAATGAAAACTAATTTTTATCAGCAGCAAACTAATGAACATTGAAAACTAATGAAAAATAAGTATTATCAGCAGCAAGTAAATTGTAACAACAACAATATTTAACCATAAAAATCAGCATATGAATAGCTCAAAATAAAACTCTTGACAGGCATTTTCAAATCCAATACTTAAACAACCTTTTCAATCATTAAATTGTGAGATAAATGAAAGATAACAGCAGAAAGAAGCAGCCCTAATGGTTGTAGCTAACAATTTATAACAGCAGCAAGCTAAACTCAACATTCATCAACCATTTAATCACCAATCACTAGAAGGCTTATCATAAATTAAGAGAGAGAGAGAGAGAGAGAGAGATTGTTATGAAACCAAGAGAAAAAAAAAACTGCTAACTTGCTAAGAAACATAAAATAAATCTACTCACCAAATAGAGAAGAAATCTGTTGTTGTAGGAAGCTCCTCTTGCTAATGAAAGTGGGAGGAATGAGTGAAGCAAGTGGTTTCTTATACCAAATGAAGGAGATTTAGGGTTTTGGTTTGCATCTAGAAGTTTCTTTTTTTAATTAAAACAAAAACACATAAAATCATCTTCATTCTAATTAGAAAAGGCCAAAAAGGCATTAACTAAGACTAACTGGAAGTTTGGGGGCCCCACGGCCCCCTTAATTTGCCTAATTCTCCTTTGAAAGCCGCGGAAACTTGGTTGTATGGGTGTGGTACGGCCCCGAAATGCCGTCGGTCGTACCGTACGGCGTTTCCCTTTCGAGAAACGTTGTATGGTACAGCCAACGGCGCTTCGGGGCCGTACCGTACCCGTTTCGGCATACCATACTGTTTCAGGCTCCGAAACAGAGGTGGGGGGCGCATTTCCTTCAACATAGTTGTATATCTATTTATCTCATGTTGTATTTCAATTTGAAGATAGTATTCATATTTGATTTAAAACTGCAAAGTAATTTCTTTTATTTATTGTGAATATCTTGTAGCAACATTCACTTTTGTATAATTGTAATTTATTGTATAAATCTTATTGACTCCATTTACCCATCTTTAGGCACTAGTCTTAGTATAACATGTAGATCAAGGGGTTTGCTTGTCATTAAAGATTTGCATTTGCATGGTTGTTTGTCATTGGGTTGGGTCTCCCTAGCCTAAGAACTAAAATTAACTCCTAGATCATCTAATCAACCTTAACATAGTAAGTAGGGTCTACCCCCCTTGGCTTCCCTAGGAGTGAGCCTAGACGGAAGAGGTCTAGATTGAGGTGACAGTGGGTCTAGACTTAGGCTTCTGCCCCTAAGGACACACCAAGTGGGTTGGAGACTTCTCCAGGTTAGTAGGTGTGTATAAGGACGGCAACAAGGCCCACTAACATTGTTTGGTCTTCTTCACACCCCCTCTTTCAAATATGACCTATGCACATGTCTGCATGCATATCCAATGCTTCTATATGAGGTGGACAAGGATAATAGATAGTGCATGGAAAAACATTATATTGCTTCTTTAACAATTATAAGGACTCAAGGGTAAGACACTCAATTGTCCCATTAAAAAGATTTGCTCACATCAGAGCAACCCCATGTAATATGCAGAACTATCCATACATCAATGCAGAATAGGGTTAAATATAACAAATTACTTTTCGCTTTTGAGAACTAAACTCTTGCTGAGTCGCTAACAGCTAAAGTTGGAAATATATCTGAATGATGATAACATAAAAGAACAAATATGATTTGGGGCAAACCATCTGCAACCAACATATCAATAACCATTAACAAATAATTGACAAATATCTGGTATTTAAAATATACTGCAAAGAAGATGAAGCAGGGTAACTTTTAAAAACATACCACAGGCGAGGATATAACAAGCCGTACAACTGAAGAATAAAAATCATAATTAGTGACTGGGGATATCCGGCAGACATGTTTGGGCACAGGCAAGAAACAGGGATTTAGATCATGAAGATACATTCCACCCTGCAAAGACACATTACAGAAATTTGTTAGCCCTTTCACAAACCAAGCATTTTATGGAAGCTAGAGCCTAACATAATTATTAAGAAACGTTTTTGCATGCATAAAGAATACATTTTCATAGTAGGTTTCTTGGGTGAAAGGTTTTTACTTGGTGAAGTATTAAAAAAAACAATTTTTAAATTGCCGTTTTTAAGTTTGACTATGAATTGAATATCTATTATTGGAAGGTTGGTTTTCTAACCACTTTGACTGTCTATTAGGCTTATTGATTTGATAGACTACTATTCAAGTGAATGACATAACCTGTGTCATGATGTTGAATTGCTAATTCATCTTGTGGTCTTTAGTTGTCTAAAAAATTTTGTGGATGTAACAGGAAAGGAGAATTGCAGCTATTGTCCTTTTCAATATAATTTTGTACAAGTTAGATTCTTGCAATATAATTCCCATCTTGAATTGCTCCTTCTCGCGCTAGTGCAAGGCCACAGTGAAAATCCAAAGAAGGGGCCATTTACATGACAATCAAAAGACATAAGCCATCATGTGGGAGTGGATCTAAGTTAAATAAGTCTCAATTGGCACACCTAAAACTTATGTAATTCTATGTGACAAATATATGAAAGAACAAGCTGTGGTGAATATAAAGCATATTGGATATGAAAGCTTGAACCAATTCACATTGCCAATCCAGCAAATGTGGATTTCACATTCAAGGAGGGAAAAAGGACCTGCAGAGTAATTAGAACTTACATTGCAGAAAGGAGAGAGACTGCAATTAAGTTGAGAAGAGCAAAATGCCATAACACATATGAAATCAATGGAAGAGAGGTGAGACTTCTGGAATTATTTTGGATTGTACTGGAAACATTGATACAAGGTCTTAGACTAGTGACATGGAAAGGGGGATGTAGGGAAATCGGTCTTTTGATGTAATTAAGATGCAGAGGATTGTTTTAGACCAGGTGCATAGCAATGCTAGGCATGGTAAGATAGCACCTATTGAAACTTCTGCTAAAGGATTCCTGGTTGGAGACTGAAACAAGGGTCTGAATTTAGAATTAAGAAGGATTGTGCATGTCCTCTTTCCGGTAGTCTGCTGCATATGTTGACCAACAAAAAAATTCTAGGAACGAGACAGTTAGCTTACAATACTGGCTGTTACCGCTCAAGTTCTCACTTGGTGTAAAAGTCTCAAACACAAGTTGTGAGAACCCAAAGGAAACTACTAGGCAAGCGGCCACCCACTGTCACCTCAGTGGCTTTGCCTTTCTCACTTTAGGCTAAGAAAAAATCCTAGCCGAGGGGGGTGTCCCTAAGATTTAACTAAGCCTAATCCTTGTTATTAGTGATGAAAGGTAAAGCTTAATTAATTCAAGTCATTAAATGCAAATTGTCCAAGTGAATGAAGAATTAAAGCATGATTCTTAAAAGAACGAATTAATTCAACAATGTCCTATGGAGTGAAGATTCATGTAAGGTTATCATGTCCATAAGATAGTGATGTGATTGAAACCTAAACAATCAAAACTTGCAAGTGAAAGAAGCAATGGACATGCGAGATTATGAATCCTTGGTGTAAGTTGCTTAGTCACCAATTATCTTTAAAGACTTGATTCCCATGTCTCTTGCTAACTCTAAGCCTAACAAGAGGGCTTCATATTCAGCCAAGTTGTTCATTGGTTCAAATTCCAACCTAAAAGCATAGCTAGAGACAACACCCTGAGGAGATGCGAAAACTATGCTTGCACCAAACCTTGTTTTAGACTTAGCTCCATCAAATTTCATCTTCCACATAACATTACTATCTTCCATAGGAGTAGTGGAATTCACTAGAATGGTGTAAGTTCCAAGATCTACTTCAAAACATGCAAGTTCATTCATTGGGTCTTGGGGATCTTCTACGCGATATTTCTTCATTTGCTCTCAATGCAAGGTCATATAGGTGTTCTCACAAGTAGGTACTGTTATCGCTCAGTTTGTAGTTTAGGTCAAGTAGCTGAAAGGTAAAGGTCAAACTGGCGTAACAGGAGCTTCCCCACCCACTGTCACGTCGATGGGGGGCTCTTTCTATTTAGTGTGGCTAAACCCAAGGGAGACGTCCCTGGCAATCTGGGGTTTTGAAAGGCAAAGGCTTAAAGGATCTAAGGCAAGTTTTCCCTTTCACAGATTACCACCAAGAAGATAGTCAAAATGAAGAAACACCACAGAAGATGGCACCTGTTTGCGAAACAAAACAACAATAAAACTAATACATGCAGTAGTGGTTATTACTTCATTAATCAAGGACTATCAACATTCAATGTATATGAGCATAAATAGCAGTAAATATTGACGAAGTCAATGTTTGCAATGATGGCAATGGCCTATAATATTACTTGTCAATAAACACTGAACAATATAGCATCCAATGGAAAGAATCAAACCTTGAATTAACTCAATGCATTAAATATCATTTAAATGCTCATATATAATAGAATTGTTGCGTCACTATACTAGAGATGACGTCAGCCTTCCTTTAGGGTTAGTTTGATAGACAAGGAGGTCAACGTTTTGCAATTTGGCCAATGAAAATTTATCAATACATCAATGTCTATCATTAGATGACTAAGCCACAGAGTTTTCTATCAATCAAAGGCTCAAAAAGGCCATGACGTCATTATCAATTTGAGGGTTAGTAGACGTTAGGGTTAGTTAGGGTTTCAAATTCAAGAGTTTTGAAAAGTTGTTTTGGCACAACAAGCTCAACGTTGGAGAGATAGACTAGTGCCTTAGGGTATTATGGAGTCAGAAACAAGGGCAAGATCTCGGGAGGATTTAAATCTAAAGACTAGAGAGTTAGGTTCCATGGTGCTGCAATGGCGGGGCCCTAGAATCAAAACCCTAAGGGGAGGAGACTCATTTCGGTGTTGCTTAAGCAAGGCCTCATGCTCCTCCCTCTTTCTTTAAATGTTCTTGGCAAAACGACTAGCTTTAAAACACAAATCTAAGGGTGAAAAGTGTTGCAAGAGCAAGGCCCTTCAAACCCTAAAGTCAAAACCCTAGGTGTAGAATCAACTAGGCCTAGGACGTCTTCTTTCTTCAACTTATGTTCAAAAGCTAACTCAGAAAAAGGATGACAAGTGTAGCAATGGCTAGGCTATATCTTCCTTAATCAATGGCTAAAATTAGTTTCTCAATCATGGGGACATATAGCAAGGACCTACTTGTGTGCTTGCTACCTAGGGTTTCAAGATTAAGCAATATAATAGCAATGAAATAATAAATGCAAGAGATTTAACCTACAACCATTCATTCAAGAAGTTTTGCATGAAAAATACACTTACAAATCATGAAGAATGCTTATCAAACCCTAGTTGTAAACCTTCCAATGAGAGAAACACCATAACATGCCAAGAAAATCCTCCACAAGAGTTGCGCCTCACTTCCAAGAGCCAATATACCAAGACAAAAGACTAAAAATGATCTCTCACAAGAGAGTGAGTTTTTTTATGTTTAAAATGAGAGGCAACGTCCTCTATTTATACCATCCAAATGACCTTTAATTTTAAAAATAGGTCATTAAAACAGCCGACAAGGTTGACCTTTAAAATTTACACTGTTTGTACATTAAATGCTAAGAAATGTCATAATATGAGCTAAAAAGGGAGACGTCAGGCCCTTCTAAGGGAGACGTTGGCCCTTTTTGGGCAAGCTCAGCATCCAGGAAGCCAAACGTTGGCCCTTCTAGGGCTCCTCCAAGCTACCACACGTGTCAAATAATCCCAGCACACTGCCACACGCTCCAGACAACGTCCAGCTGCCTCAGGTGACGTCCTGTCCATCAAAAGCAAACATTCCATCTGCAGTAGGTGATCCCCTCTAGGCCGAGCTCTGCCAAAGTGTCCTAGATAGGAACGTCCTTCTTCTTTCTCGTGCAATGGCTCATCACAACGTTGTCCTGTCTCTGCCATCCCAGCAACCCTCTGATGGGCTCTTCAGCCCCATGGAGGTCCGAGCTAATCATATCCCCATGTGTACCGGTCCTCTGGTACCTGTCCGTCGAGCATGGTCCTGCACATCAAAAACTACGCCCTCCATGGGCTCATCAGTCCTCGGGATCATAGCAATGTCAATCATATTTCATCATTAAATTTATCAAATAAATGCATGAAATTCCTAGTATATCATCTAAGAGCTCAAAGACGTTACACATATCTACTATACAAAGTTGAAGAAAACAACAGAATAACCTATTGGGCTAATACCCACAAGAAAAGGAAAGTTTCCTCAGAGGATCATTCAAGCCATGTTTATGAAGTGATATGGTCTAGGGATGTCCAGTCATAGTAAGACCAAGGGCAGGTGTTGTCTGTGGGTGCCTTTGTAGGAGGCGAGTTGTACCCGTCATGGATGCATTTTTTCCAAGCCCTTTTATTGCCTTCATTTTTCATTTATTGTTTTTCTTTCTTTTTTACTTCAAGGTCTGACCAGAGGACACTGCCTTGGCATGGTGACCAGAGCTGACAGTGTTACCCACCGATATTTTCGCAGAAATGATAAGGCTGGCTCGTGATGAGACCCCCTTTCCCTTGGCCATGCAACCAAAGGTCATTGCCCTGGCGTGGTGACCAAATGATGGCAATGTCATACAGCTAGATACCTATGAACATAATGGGTCGGCTAGTGATGAGACCTCCCATCCTCTTGGTTAGGTCTTGTTTTATTATTTTTCTTAGGGTCCCTTTTGTTTCTTATCGAGAGGCCTTTTATTGCCTTCTCGGGGATCCCTGGGCGAAGCATCTCTAGGTTTCATTTCCGATGGCTTTTATCTTTTACCAGCTGCTTTTACCCCCTGGACCTTTAGCCCCTTTTCCCACAAGACAAAGTGTAACCCTCAAAAGGTCATCCTAATGGTCGGACAAGGGGAATGGGATGGATGAATGGGAGATAAGATGTAAAATGATAGAATGGTGGGAGCGGACGATGGCTCTGCAAATCCCCCTTGGTGGCTAACCAAAACCCATGAATACAAGCTTGCTAAGTCACCCCCGTCAATCACCCCAACAATNCCATGATACCTTGGACCAATTACCTCATGGAGCAAGAGTCTTCTCTGATGCAAGTCCAAGCCGATGGTGATGGATGCTGCTGCTGCTGACAGGACAAGTCTGGCGAAGAAGAGAAGGATGGGCCCTCCAGGGCCATGCTCAGGTCAATCCAGCTCTCGGCACTTCATGTCTAGGAGCTGTGGGCCTCGAGACATGATCTCCTAGTTATCCCTAGATATCGGGGATAACAGGTACGATATCATAAGATAAATCCACTTGAATGCCACCTCCTAAATTCATCGCCCATATGCGTGATAGAAGCATTCCCCATGCATCTGGAACAACTATGACTACTACATCCATTAATAACAAGATATATGGGTAATTGTTAGCTTTACTTGGAGGTCTTTAATTAGGGCACACACTCTAATTTGTCTTGAATCCATAGCACAGACTTACTCGTATGGCCTAGTTGTCTTTAAGCCCCGCTAATTCATAACTTTTAATGACATGACAATTGTAGATGCTCCTAAATCTAACATGCAGTTGTGAAGGAGCAAGTCATTCACTTTTAATGAAATGAAGAAAGGGAGATGACTACCATTTATTACCTTCTTGGGTCATCGCTTGCAAGACTACTAGGGAATCTTCATTAGTATCAATGACTTGATTTGGTTCAATAAATTTTCCCATGCCAAGTAACTCCTTTAACTTTGTGTATACTGAGGGAACATTGGCTAATTCAATCAAAGGGACGAGAACCATAACATTACTAACCCAATTTGTTATATTGAATTTTATACCAAGGGATGCACTTGTTGGAGGTTCCTCTTGAGGCACTTATTTACTTGGCTCAAAGGATTGATTATTTTTTGGGAATCCTACAAGGCCTTGTCTCTCAACTTGAGGGACATTACCTTTTCTTCGCTAATAAGTAATTCCTTTATTTCTTCTTTACCACATCCTTTGGACTTCCTCTTGAGAAGGATTTTCTCCAAACATCCTAGTAACTCTATCAAAATCTATACCCTTATCTTTAATTTGTTTCATGTTTTCTTGAGACAAAGAGTAAGATTTCCTCCCTTCAAATAGATTGTTACAAGTATCCAAGTAGTTGTTATTATTAAAATTGTTTGCCTCGTCATTGTTTAACTCTATGTATATAGCACAAGTTGCTTCTTCATAAAATTCTTGGCAAGCTTGAAAAAAGGAATCAAAGTCATGATCAACTACATTGGTTGGCTCTAATGAAAGAGGAGGTCTTTGATTTTGAGGGGGGCCTTGATTTCTTTCCCATATCTCATTTCTTAGGGGAAACCTAATTTGTTGTTGATTGCTTTCCACCTGAACCAATCTATTTTGCAATGCATTACATTGTTGAGTAAAGTTCATTTCCATTCACTTCATTGCATCTATTATAGCGATTAAAGAATCAAGTGTTGGATCTCAGTGGTGTTGATGGTTCTTGGCTTAAATTCCACCCTTGCTCTAGGTGGGGCTAGGAAATCGAGATTTCTCGAAAATACCAATCAAAAACTAAACTTTTCGCTTTAACTTTAGTATCATCCATCGATTTGGATTGATTTAGAAAGAAACTAAATTGGCCCTAAAAAGCATTTGGATAGTATAACAAAACTGTGGTTGCACTACGTTGAAGATTATGAGGGATATCATGAACCAATTTATCAAACTTTAAGTTAAATTCATCCATGATTTCATTCTCATTCCTCTTTATAGTTGTTAATGCATTCAAAAGAAATCTACTCTCTTTTTTATTGTCATCCAGAAAAGAAAGTGTCTCTACGACCATCAAGAGAGTTTATACTATTATTATCCAAATAAATAAACCATTTACGAGTATCTTTCTATAATGATAGAGAAAAAAAAATTAAATAGGACATCAAGATATTGCACAATTCCACTTCTAATAAAATCCATAAAGGCATCCCAATGATAATGTGCACTAATAGCATTATCTCCATGAAATATAGGCAATCTTTCCAAGGATTCAAGTAGATCATGGGTTGACCAACAACGGTGGAAAAGTCAAAAGTTCTATAGCTATCGGATAGCCAAGAAGCAGCCATTACTCTTTGAGGATTAGGGTAGTTTGAGTTATTTGCAAATAAATGTCATATATCTTGGATTGACTCTAAACCCAAATTATTATTATCTTCCTTAGCTTTATGTATATTCAATCTTTGTTGATAAACTTTCTCAAGTTCAGGACTAGACAAATAAGACCTTGAGATGTACTTCTTGTAGAATATTTTTTATATAAATTTTATTTAGATGTAGTCCCCAGATACGCTATATGAAATCATGCTAATAATTAAACTCATCAAATGAAATACAAGAAGTTATCTCTTTTAAAATCTGGGAGATGGACTTTGTCCTCAATAACAGCGCCAAAATGTTACCTCTCGAACTCACACCTAAGTGGAATAAGTCCTAAACCACTGATGCAAGCTTGAGGTAACCCTTAGGAGAAGCACCATTGTCACCTCAGTACAATTCTCCTCTTCACTTTAGGTCGGCTCTCTAAAGGCCGGCTCTCTAAAGGCCAAGTGGGGTATCCCTTTGTTATATGATGAATATGACAGCCTAAGACTTTAGAAAGTAAATCCAAATGATAATTGACTATGAGATACAGAGATTTACTTTATGAATTAAAAGAATCAAACCCAACATAAGATATAGCTATGAAAGTAAAGGATTCAACACTTGAAGATGTGATGCTTCATACAAGTCAATTTTAGCATTTGATAAACCAAGCATACATCAACTAGATCCAACTTAGATAAAGGGATTAAAAATTATAAGGGTTCAACTCTATGTTGCAAGAAACGCTAGTTCAGGTACCATACTGGGTGCATTTCCATACATAAATGCATGTGGAACAGCCTTGAAATGCATTTCCAATTGTACGAATGTGTCCCAAACAATGTTACTAGAACCGAACCGGTCATCGAACCGGTCGACCCTAAAAACCGGAACCGGAAAAAAACCGGATCAAAAAACCGATCACTAAAAATACATAAAATATTCAAATTTTTGAAAACAAATACATATTCATGTGCATCCATGTGAATCCAAACCATTATACACAAATTTGCAAAGTTTCTCATATATATTCATGTGCATCCATGTGAATCCGATTCCAGAATCCAGATTCCAAACCATTATACACAAATTTGCAAAGTTTCTCATATATATTCATGTGCATCCATGTGAATCCAAAGTTCCAAACCATTATACACAAATTTGCAAAGTTTCTCATATATATATATATATATATATATAACCAAAATAGCACTAAGAGTAAGTGCACTCCATGAGTCCATAGTCATATGAATATCCGAATCAAAATACATCATCAAAAAGGCTCTAAATGGCCAAAAATAACTCTAGAGAGTCAAAGACTACACAATTTAATAATCTGAATCTACACGCTGAAAGGAAGACTCAGAGGACTCAGAGTCAGACTCGGAGTCATCATCTACATCCTCAACATGAGTAGACTGAACAGGGGGATTCTGAGCCTGGCTTGATTCCCCTGGTCCAGAAGGCAAAGATACAGGTGCAGCATCGGTGCACACATTCTCTTGATGTGGCTCGAGTTCCAAATCCATCCAAGAAAGGTCTTCATGGTCAAAAGTTGTTGGTTGAGTCTCCACAACCCAATCTGATGAGGGATCAACATCATCCAAGAATATGTTGTTGGATTCAGGGGTCTTGTTCATCAATTGGTTGCGCCTCAACCTAAAGTTATACTGAACAAAGACCATATCATTCAACCGTTTTTGCTCTAAAAGGTTTCTCTTCTTGGTGTGTATACGCTCAAAAACACTCCAATTGTGTTCACACCCAGAAGCACTGCATGTCTGGCTCAATATACAAACTGCAAATTTCTGCAATTCATGCCACTAGCTACCAAATTGTTGCCACCAATAAGCAGCTTGTAAAGAAAAAAGATATTTAGCAAAGGAATTTGAAAGTTTGATTTAATTTTTGCCATGAACAATATAATTGAAACTTTGAAAGACTTTACAATTACGTACCTGGTGGATCTCTTGCTCTACTTCGAATAGCCATAGCCATGCCAAAGGTACCAATACTCTCATTGAAATGCAAGAGTTTGTTGTGTATCTCATCTTGTTTGTTGGAATCAGCGACCATGCGCTCAAAGCATTTGTATAATCCTTCTTTTACCTCCCCATCTGCTTCAAAATCTTTTGTGTAATGGTACCTTTCAAAGAGTTAAAACTTAAGAGTCAATAAGTTTGAACTTTGAAACATTAGCTAAAGTTTAAACATTTGCGAATTAAAATTTAATAATATCTCTTAAAAACTTTGAAATTACTTACTACTTACCTGGTATTCAAGTAATATCCTGCAGCATGTAAAGGCTGATGGAGTTGTTTATTCCATCTTTCATCAATGATTCTCCACAAAGGAAGATACTTTTGCCTTTTACCCTGATATGCTTCCTTTGTTTCCTCTTTGGCCTGATCCATGGCCTCATAAACAAAACCCATGGCTGGTTTATCACCATCCACCATTCTCAAGACTTTCACAAGAGGCGCACTAAATAGCACTACTCCTCTACCCTTTCCAAAATGCTTTCTCATACACGTTTTCAACAATTTCTTTGCCTTCGGCCTTCTTGCTCCATTGAGATGCATTCCACTCATCACAAGAGAACATCTTCCTCAGGTTAGCTTTTTGGTCAATCATGGATTGCAACGTAAGAAAATTCGTTGCAAAACATGTGATAGCTGACCTAACAAGCTCTCTTCCATCAGTGTTTTTTTCTCATAAGGTTCAAAACCCATGAGTGGTTGTAAATGTACCTTGTTATGCTTTTACCTTGTTCCATTGTTTTTTTCACCCATTCAATTTTCCCAATATCCTCAAGCATGAGGTCCAAACAATGGGCTGCACATGGAGTCCACCAAATGGTACGATGCTTCTCCTCTAACATCCTTCCAGCTGCAACATAATTTGCGGCATTATCTGTGATAACCTGTACAACATT
>JASDQU010100788.1:577233-615819 GCA_032191745.1 Picea mariana
ATCCATGCCATCATAAATCTCTCCCAGGAATGGTCTGTCTGTGTCTGCAGCTCGGAGAAGCTCAAATGCCGGTGAAGTAAACTTGAGCAAGAATTCTACCTTGCTCCACCAATCCTCATCAATCAACACCCTCCGCACCATACTGCCTCTCTCTGAATCTGACTGTCTCCACTCAGCCCAAGTCACACCCACCACCATATTCATCAATGCACTTTTGACCTCAACAAGGCAGCGCAACATGATGAAGTTTGAGGCATGTCTTGTCTCAGCAACTTTGAGCAACTCCAATTTGGAGTATTCTCGATACATTGCCTGAGACTGGTGGTGGTTGGTGATGAATTTAATGATCTCCCTAGCTTGCCCTGTGACCTCCTTAATCCATTCAGTTTTTGCCTCAATCTCTTCTAAAATGAGATTTAAATTATGGACAATGCAAGGAGTCCAAAAAATATGATTATATCTACTCTCAACAATCAACCCTGCAGCTTTGCAAATGGGTGCATTATCTGTGATAACTTGCACCATATTTGTTGGCCCTACTTGTTCAATAGCAGAAATTAAAATATCAGCAATGAATTTGCTGTCTTTTACCTCGCCAGAACAATCTTCTTCTCTCAAGAACATCGCTCCTTTGGTGATGATGCAATAACATTGATCAAGGGCCTCCGCTTTGTATCAGTCCATCCATCAGAGACAATGGAAACCCCTGAGCTGGTCCATGAGCTGTGAACTGGTTTGAGAATATCATGAATCAATGACCTCTCTTTCTGCAGCAACACTGTTCTGAATTTTTCATAGTTTAGCCCCTTGAAACCTTGAGGAGCCTCGTTAATTGCCTTCACCATATCCTTCCAATAGGGGGACTGAACCACATTAAATGGGATGCCACATGCAAATATGGCCCTTGCCACTCTTGACTCTGCTTCTTCTCTCTTTGTGTTGTTGAACTTTTTCATCGATCTGCTTTCTGACGCTGCAGCTCGTCCTCCAGGGCCTTTGGCTATCTCGTTTTCTACCTCTATCGCCCTCCTCTTCCTTGCTTCATGAACAATCCTTGGCTCATTGCTAACACCCAAGGAATGAGAAGGAGGCTTGCTACTGCCATGCATAGCAATCTTTGCTCTATTATCCTTCACTTTTTGAGCATCATCGTGCTCTTTTTGGAATCTATCCCTCACCTGCAGATCAAGGGTATGACGACAACCTCCAACACCCTTCCCTTCATGCAAAATGTGAGCCTTGACTCTTGTGTAAGAGCCCTTGAAGTTCTTATCCTTCTTGCATAAATTGCAGTTCCATTCCCATGAACCTCCACCGGCACCCATAGCCTTGACCTTGGTAACATGCCTCCAAAGAGGATAGTATTCMTGYTGCCTRCTTACTTCRGCARCTCTAGGATTAGATGAAACAACACATTGAGAAGCCATGAATGCTGCAAGAAAAGAAGAAAATGAAAACTTTGTTCACCAAACAAAACAGAAAATTAGTTTTCATGGTTAGATTGGCTGTTGTAACAACCAATCTAACCATGAAAACTAATGAAAACTAATTTTTATCAGCAGCAAACTAATAAACATTGAAAACTAATGAAAAATAAGTATTATCAGCAACAAGTAAATTGTGACAACAATATTTAACCATAAAAATCAGCATATGAATAGCTCAAAATAAAACTCTTGACAAGCATTTTCAAATCCAATACTTAAACAAACTTTTCAATGGTTAAATTGTGAGATAAATGGAAGATAACAGCAGAAAGAAGCAGCCCTAATGGCTGTAGCTAACAATTTATAACAGCAGCAAGCTAAACACAAAATTCATCAACCATTTAATCACCAATCACTAGAAGGCTTATCATAAATTAAGAGAGAGAGAAAGAGAGAGAGAGAGAGAGAGATTGCTATGAAACCAAGAGAAAAAAAAAACTGCTAACTTGCTAAGCAAACATAAAATAAATCTACTCACCAAATAGAGAAGAAATCTGCTCACTAAAACTACACACAATCTCCTTCTTGCCGCTGTAGGAAGCTCCTCTTGCTAATGAATGTGTGAGGAATGAGTGAAGCAAGTGGTTTCTTATAGCAAATGAAGGAGATTTAGGGTTTTGGTTTGCATCTAGAAGTTTCTTTTTTTAATTAAAACAAAAACACATAAAATCATCTTCATTCTAATTAGAGAAGGCCAAAAAGGCATTAACTAACACTAACTGGAAGTTTGGGGGCCCCACGGCCCCTTTATTTGCCTAATTCTCCTTTGAAAGCCGTGGAAACCCAGTCGTATGGGTGCGGTACGGCCCCGAAACGCCGTCGGCCGTACCGTACAACGTTTCCCTTTCGAGAAACATCGTACGGTACGGCCGGCGGCGTTTTGGGGCCATACCATACCCGTTTCGGGCTCCAAAACAGGGGGGGGGCGTTTCCTGCAACATAGCCGTAGACCATGGTCGGTTAGAAAAGGGGATTACCTTGGTTATTTGATGTCATTGGAGAGAAAAAGGTTATATTTCTAAAGTGACATCAAATAATCAAGTTAAAAAGGTTATAAAGTGACTTTCAAACTATTACTTAAGCAAACCTTATGATGTCACTTTAATTATTTAAGTGAAAAGGTAAAAAGGAAAAAGGGTCATCCAAAAGGGTAAAAAGGTCATCAAAGCAAGTGAGAGGGATAAAAGAAAGATGAGAGCTCATTCTCTCATAATGTTGATGATTATTGATTCGATTTGGAGAGCTCTTGGAGCCTTTTGGGGTTTGGAGTAAACCCTAGTTGGATTGGTTTCGGTAGTGAAAGATTCCACCCTAGCTGATCAAGCTTGGTTTCAAATGGTGAAAGATTCCACCCTAGCTGATCAAGCTTGGTTTCGGTGGTGAGAGATCCACCCTAGCCAAGTAGAGGGAGAATCACTCAGGTTCTTCATTGGATTTCATTGCTAAAGACATTTTCTTATTTATAGAGTCTTGGTGGCCTTGAGGAAGCCAAAATCTCTTCATTGCAGCAGTATCTAGTTGAGTTATTTTTCGGAGAATTGAGTTGTTTGAAGAGGGAGGCCAAATTTCATACTTCCAGAGGCAGAGCTTTGGTGTGCAAGTCGAACTCCTTTGTAGAAGCTATAAACAATCACTTGCAGGGCCAGATCTGGTGTTAGTGGAGGCGCAAATCTTTGTGAGAAGCAGATCTACACTTTAGGGGCCGAGTTTATGAGCAAAGGGGGTTGCTCTTCCCTGTGTGGGCCGCCATCTTGTTTGAAGAGGCTGAGATCTTTTATGGCAGCCGATTTCTTGTGTGGAGGAGCCATAATCTTGCATGTAGATCAAATTTTGCTGAGAGGGCTGTCTTCTTATTGAGGGATTTGAGTTTTTCTGATAGAGATGGGCTGTATTTTACAGAGGTGCCGCTTCTCCTTGGTGTGAAGGCTGATTTATTACTGCAGAGGCCGAAGTGTTTGCTGAGAGGCCGAAGTGTTTGCTGAGGTGCCGACCTGTTAATTATACAGGGGCCGAATCCTCTTGGAACAGGGCCAAATTTCTTATCAGGACGCAGAGAATTTTGTGACAGCTGATTGTAGGCTTGAAGGGCGGCTACAGCAGGTATCTCAGACCCAATTCCTTGTGTACTTACCCATCCAATGACACCAGAAATTGCAAGAATATTTCAGTACCAACCTGTGAGTAGTTTCCTGTGTAAAATCAGATTTGAACTTAATAATAATCTGGGCAGTTTGGAGGTATTACTTTGCTGTTGTAACATGTTCTTGAGCATTAGTCAAATTAGATCATTGTTGTTATGATTTTTAAATGCCATGTATAATGGATTTGGGCACCAAACCTCCTTTATATATTGCAAATCAAACTGATAATACTAAACAGCAAGCACCAAAACACACAGCAGTCACAAGAAGGGTCTATGCAGGGGTAATTGATGTTTTTTGTTAAGTGTTTGACGAAAGACATCAATTAGAAATATCCCCAAAACGCTACAGCAGTGAATAGAAGAGGTTTCTAATAGATCATGAGTATGCTAGAAAAGTGTTTGTCGTAAGTCATAAGCCAGCATTAACTAAATTCCAACAGCAGAAAACACATTTTACGACAACCATCTAACGAGGGACAATACAGAAAATCAAAGCATGAACAATGCCCCCTCACTATGAGGCCATCACCCCAAGTCCTATGCAATGAATCCATATCTAAAAAATGACTAAATCAAAGTCAAAAGCCAAAAAAGGTTAAATGAATAAAGAAAAAGACAAATAGGGGTTTGGAAAGACACGGTGCCAAGGAAAGGGCAACTTATTGCATAAGCGCTCCCTCATTACAAAGGCGCTAATGTGGATGAATATCTTGCATAACCTCAATGCCACTCATGAAGTTAAACCCCACTCCATACCATCTATCATCACACAAGCTCCTTGATGGGTTTCTTGGGATATACTTCTCCTCCTGGGTACTGGCACATGCAATAGGGGCAAATGATAACCCTCCCATACATAAACTTGGAAAATTGCATGGATTTTATGAGTTATTGTAAAGTTTGAGGATGATTCTTACTGTGATCTACCTAATGGCACTTACATTTGATATGACTCACTTCTTATGTTGTATTGGACTTGTATACAACCTCATGATTGATGACTACATTGGGTCCACTTGAGCCCCTCTTTGGATGATGTACTTTGCATGACTATGACTTGAATTGAGCCTTGATCCTTTGGAGAACGTTGAGGGGCTACTTGCACACTTGATGGAGGCCATCCCACCTTTTTGAGAAGTCATTCCACTTCCTTTAGAGGATGTTGGGCTTCTTGAGGACATGGCACCCTGGTTTAGATGATTTGGGATCTCTTAGAGAGGACTTGGCACCTTTTGATGGGACGTTGCACCTTTTTGGAGATGATATGTCACTTTGAGGATGTAACGTTGCACCCTTTGGAGGGAACATTTCACTTTGGAGCCCTTACACACCACTTTTGAGTGAGTCATACACTCTTGGAGATCACACATGTCACATATGTGACCTTTATATCATGCATTTATGGAGGACGACTTGGCATTAGAGCACTTTTACTTCACTTTGGGAGCATTGTTGGGGGTCTTATTGACCTATCCACTCTTGTATCTTGGATTATTGACCTTATCTCTAGGGTTTGTAAAGAGATAAAAGCAATTTTACATTTTCTTAGGGCTTATGCTAGGAAAATATTGTTATTTTAATGTGAAGGGTGCTAGATCTCACATATAAATAATAGAAGCACTTCACACTTGGATTCATTGCTAGAACTTGTGGAGAACAATTACTTGTCTACTTCTATTCTTCTATATTTGTTGTGGATGGATGACTAGAGCAACTTCTTGAGGAGATGTCTTGCGGATTGCTTTTCAACTTTCATGGATGCTCTTGGCTAGGGTTTTATGGATGAAACAATTTCTTGAGTTAGTGGTCTCACTCAATCTTGTTGGATTTTGTTTATGGATGATATTAAGTGTAGTTGTGTTTCTCTAGTGGTGGTGGTGCACTCTCTTCGTGTCTTTCTTGAACAAGTCCCTTCTTCAAAACCCTTGGAAGATTACTAGTGGAGTATCTTCCCTTGAACCATCTTGAAGTTTGTAAGGCACTAAGTGGATCTTCTAGGGTTTGTAGTGGACAACCTTAGATATCACCCTAGATCTACTTACATTCTCTCAAGGGAGTCCTTAGTTGACGCCATATGCCCAAAAAAGAAGTAGGCACTAGTCTTCTCCAATCTAGTCAATCCTAAAATTAAAAACTTTAATTTTTAATTTTTGTTTTAGGGTAAATCTAAGCTTTGTTAAGCTTACTTTTAATTTTCAGCCATCAAAAACCCTAGACGTCTAGGGTTTTCTTGCATATTTTTTACCTAAAATTCTAGGGTTTTCTTGCATGTTTTTGACCTAAAATGATCTCCCTAGAAAATCAGCATAGCTGGTTTGTATTACAACAATTTTAGGGCTAGGCATCTTGGTTTTATTGGCTGTTATATGCTTTTGAATTTTCAGAATTAATAAGTTACTTAAACCCTAGTTTTATTCCTTGTTTTAGCCCTAAATTTCATCAATTTACAATCTGTTTAAGGGGCTGAAGTATACTGCTGTTATAACTTGTTTGTTGTTGTAATTTCTTATCTTTTGTGCAAGTATTATGACAGCCTTTAGTAATTTTCAGATCTGGACTGTTGTGAGATAATTTTTTATTGGATAATCACTTAATAAGCCCTCTAAAACAGCCCTAAAGTGAAAGAACCCTAAATCTGAAATTTATTTTGAATAACCACCTAATCCATAATTTGCTTGATATATTTAGTTGGTGATAAATTGGGTAGCTATATAGGAGACCTTAGACTTTATTATGTCTTGCCTTAGGAACCCTAGAGGCTACTAGGGAATCCTCTCTTGTGATGGATCTGTCCTTCACTAAAACGAGGGAAGTTGTTGCATAGGTGACAGTGGTAACACTTCTAATGTTCCACTCATTTGGTACCTGTTATCGCACAATTTGTACTTTGATAGAAAAGAAGGTAAAAGGAAAGCAAATTGGCATAACGGGAGACTATCCTATCACGGTCACCTCAATAGGATGTCTCTTTCTATTTAGGGTGGTAGTCCCAAGGGAGACGTCCCCAGTGACCTGGGGTTTTGAGAAGGCAAAGGGAAAATAGCTAGGTAAAGGTCACCTCTCACAAGTCACCGTCGATCAGAAAGTCCGGTTTAAATAACCAATGAAGAGATAATATACCAGAAGTGTTCCTGTCGGGAACAAAGCAATAAGAAAACTATATATTTGCAAGAAAACTTGTTGGTTAGCACTTCATAAAACCATTGACTTTCTTAAATAAAGCAATTTGCTGAATATGATGAAGTAAACAAAAATCTTATAACAGTGATGTTTATAGAACAATACTTCACATAAAATGTCTTGAAACTAGCTTCAAAATGACCCAAAACAATTAACCATTGAAGTCATAATATTAGCATTTGACAGAAGCACATAAGACAAAGTATAATTCAGCCTTTGCAATTGCTTTATGAGCTTTTTAATGGTGCATTTAATGGCTGTAACTTACTTTAGTAACAGAAGCAAGTGGGTTAGTAGATCAAGCTATTCTAGGGTTAGAAAGTGTTAGTAGGTTGTTCAAAGAATAAGTTTTAAAGGTTGTGTTGATCAATTACTCAATGGAGGACTTAGACTAGTGTTTTTTTAAGGCAAATGGAGTCAATAAAGTGGCAGCAAATGTTGAAGAAAAGGGATAATAATAGGAGAGCCAAAGACAAGAGAGGTTGATGAATGAAGTGTTGGTAAGCCAAGGCTTCAACCACCAAACCCTAGGGGAAAATGACTATTAAGGTGTAGATAACCCTAGGCCTTAGTAGATTTTCCTCCCTCTTTAACTCAAAGATGAAGCAAGTCATGGCTAAGATGAAGCAACAAGTGCTAGGGTGTTGCAATGGAAAGGCCCTTAGCAATGGCTTCAAGAAAACGGCTCCTTGGCACAATCTAGTAGGGGAATAGCTATTGAGACAAGGACAATAACATGTGCTTAATCTCCTAGGGTTTTAAGCTAGCAATTTCATAATCTTACTCAAATGTAAAGTAAAGATACTATAACCATTCAAAGGAAAGAAGAATTGCAGAATTTTACTTACATTCACCAAGAATAATCTAGCATATGCCCTAGTTGAAGACTTTCCACCAAGAAAATGCCCAAAAACACCAAGATTAGCCTTCCTCCAACAAGTGCGCACTAAATTTCAGTCATAAAACCCTAAGTAGGGCGCAAATTTCAGAGCTCACAAGTGTGAGTGAAAGATGATGAATAATAAGAGGTAATTTCCCCTTAATTATACAGTACAAATGACTAGAATTAGGTCAAAAAGGCCGACATGGCCAGTTACAAATAATATCCATTTTTTACATTAAATGTCATAATTAAACCCTAAAACAAGTTGTTAAGGTGATGTCGTGCCCTTTTAGGGTGACGTTAGGCCCTTTTTGGGCAGCATTGGCCTCCTGGAGAAAAACATTAGGCCTTCTTGGGCCTCAGGAACCTACCACACATTCCACTTGGCACATAACTGCCTCCAAAACATCCCAAAACGTTGGATGATGTCATGGGTGACCTGGGTGATGTCATGGGCCTTCCAAGGCCTACATCATGGTGGAAAGGGCACAACCCCCCTAGGTCTAGGCCTGCCAGGCTGCCCCTGGTGAAATGTCCTCCTCTCTCTCTGGTGCAATCCTCTGATCTGTCTCTACCCCCTGCTGGGGTCTCAGCATCCATCTGGTGGGATTTTAGCCCCATGGAGGTCCGAACTAATCATCTCCCCATGTGTACCGGTCCATCGGGTACCTGTCCATCGGGTGTGGCCCTGCAACATCAACAGATACGCCCTCCATGGACTCATAAGTCACAGGGATCATGGCAATGTCAATCACATCTAATCATCAAGTTATTAAACATGTGCATAAAACCCCCTTTTACCCGAACAAGTGCTCAAAGACATTATGCTAATTTGTAAGCCAAGTTTGGAGGGAACACTAGGATGCCCTATTGGGCTAATGCTCATTGGATGTGGGATGTTTCCGGGAGAAGTCAAATCTAGGCCATGTGAGTGGATGAGGTGGTAAGGGATGTCTGGGCAAGGGGTGCAGTGATAGTAGGGAAATGTATGGCTTACCTGTGGGTGCCTCTGAAGAGGGTGAGTTGCACATGTCATGGATGCAAATGTTTCCAAGCCCATTCATGCCTTTTATCTTTTATTCTTATTGCTTTTTCTTTCAAGAGGCTAGTTAGGGGACACTGCCCTGGCGTGGTGACCAATGGTGGCAATGTTACCCACAAGCATTTCACTAAATGAGAAGGTTGGCTCGTGATGAGACCCCCTTTCTCTTGGTTATGGCACCAAAAGCCACTACCTTGGCGTGGTGACCAGCTGTTGGTAGTGTCATACTGCTACATGCCCATGGACCGAATAGGCTGGCTCGTGATGAGACCCCCTATCCTCTAACTAGGTCTTGTTTTATTATTTTTTATGGGTCCCTCTGATTCTTGCTGAGAAGCTTTTTATTGCTTTCTCGGGGATCCCTGGGCGAAGCATCTCAAGGTTTCATTCTTTTGGTTTTTATATTTTGCCAACTACTTTTACCCTCTGGGACTTTAGCCCCTTCTTCCCACAAGGTAAGGTACAACCCTTAGATATTTGGCCAACCCAATGCCTAGACCAGTGTAATGGGATGTATGAGCGGGAAAAAGATGAAAAGTGGTAAGTATGGTGGGAGCGGACGATGGCCTGCCGCCTTTCATTAATCCCCCCAGTGGTAACTCAAACCCTATGGGTACCAGCTTACTAGGGCATCCTGTCATTCCCCCCAGGTGTGGTCAAGTGGAAAAGCATAAGATCCAAGCACACGTTAGAAGCAAAAAGAATTGAATGCACATATTCAAAGGTTTTGAGGATCAGAGTGACACGTACCATGATACCCGGACTCATTACCTCATGCAGCAAGATCCATCTCTGCTGCAGGACCAGGCCGAGGTGATGGATGTTGTTGTTGTTGTTGCTGACAAAGTGGAGGCGCTGAAGAATGAAAGGAATGTCCCTCCAGGGCCATGCTCAAGTCGATTTGGCTCTCGGTGCTCCATGTCTAGGACCTACGGGCCTCGAGACATAATCTCCTTAGTTATCCCTAGGTTAGGGGATAACAATACCTTGTGAAAGCTTTGCACTAAGGTACCCCATTCCACGCATAGATGAGTTGATGGATGAGTTACATGGGGCAGTTTTCTTCACCAAGATTGATCTACAGTCAGGATATCATCAGATCAACATCAGGGAGCAGGGCATTGAGAAGACAACATTCAAATGCCATTTCGGACACTTTGAGTTCTTGGTCATGCCGTTTGGTTTGACCAACGCACTGGCCACTTTCCAGTCTTGCATGAACCACATCTTCAGAGGGCAGTTGAGGAAATACCTTCTAGTATTCTTCGATGATATACCGATCTACAGTAGGACATGGGATGAGCATCTGGCACATTTGGAGGAGGTCTTGGATATTATGCAGGCATAGTCATTATATGCCAAGTAGTCCAAATGTGAGTTTGGCATGAGAAAACTACTGTACTTCGAGCATATCATCAGCGAGCAGGGAGTACAGGTTCATCAAGAGAAGATCAAGGCCATTTCAGATTGGCCAACACCCAAGAACCTCACAAAGTTGAGAGGATTATTTTATGCAGTTACTACAGGCGGTTCGTCGGAGGCTTTTCACAGTTGGGAGCACCGCTCACGGATTTGACCAAGAAGGGCGCCTTTCAGTGGACAGAGGAGGCGCAGCAGACATTTGAGAAAATGAAGGAGGTTATGAGCACATGCCCTGTTCTAGCCCTTCCGGATTTCTCACAGCCCTTCATCTTAGAGTGCGACACATCAGGGGTTGGGATTGGAGCAGTTTTGATGCAGGGAGGCCACCCCATTGTGTTTGAGAGCAGGAAGCTCAACAAGTCGGAGAGACTCTATCCTATTTACGACAAGGAAATGCTAGCAATAATGCATGCCTTAACCAAATTCAGGCAGTATCTGGTAAGCAGCAGATTTGTAGTGAAGACTAATCATAATAGTCTCAAGTATTTCCTTGATCAAAAAGACCTCAATGAGAGACAACAGAAGTGGGTCTCAAAGATCCAAGCCTTTGACTTCGACATTGAGTATGTCAAGGGAAATTGAAATTTTGTAGAAGATGCCTTGTCCAAGAGGCCACCAGGGTGTTCGATGGACGTTTGCACAGATTGGAAAGCTCATTTGTTGGTGGAGTACTCCAAAAACAAATTTGCTTGTGAGGTGATTGATGATAGGTACCGGGTTCTTAATGACATCATTTTCTACAAGGACCGGATCTACTTGGTTCCAGAATCTATCCTGAAGGGGAAAATTCTGAAGGTGTGTCATGATTCGCCTACAGCAAGGCATCAGGGGTATTTCAAAACGTATAGGTAGATCAGGGAGAGATTCTCATTGAAGGATCTGAAGGATGATGTACTGAAACACATCCGAAAGTGCACGACTTGTCAACAGAACATGTCCGAGCAGACACACCCCGCGAGGTTGCTTCAACCTCTACCCATTACAGAGCAGAAATGGGAGAGCATTTCTATGGATTTCATTACAGGCCTTCCTCGAGTGCAGGGCAGGGACTGTATATTTGTGGTGGTCGACAAGCTGACCAAATTTGCACATTTCTTTGCCATACCCACAGACTACAAGGTTATACATGTAGCAGAGTTGTTTTTCAGAGAGGTATTCCAATTGCACGGTTTACCCAGGCAGATAGTCAGTGATAGAGATGGGCGCTTCATTAGCGCGTTTTGGCAGGAGATTTTTCGGTTGGCAGGCAGAGAGCTAGCTACGAGTACCAACTACCATCCACAGACAAATGGACGGATAGAGATTGTCAACAAATGGGTGGAGGGGTATCTGAGGAACTATGTGGGAGGGCAGCAACGCACATGGGTGAAATGGTTGCACATGGGTGAGTATTGCTACAACGGGACTTACCATATGTCTATCAGGATGTCACCATTCAGAGCATTGTATGGATACGATGCACCCTCTTTTGTGGAGACTGTGTTAGGGGACAGCAGGGTCCTGGGGGCCAAAGACTGGGTGGAGGAGAGTCAGAGGATTCTGCAGGCAGTGAGGGAAAACTTGCAGACAACTCAAAACCAACAGAAGATCTATGCAAACAGACAGAGAGTCTAGCGCAGTTTCGAGGCAGGGGATTTGGTTTTTCTGCGATTACAGCCATACAAATAGTCCTCCTTGAAGAGGAGCGGAGCAGAGAAGCTGAAGCGGAAATTTTATGGGCCATACAGAGTCATCAAGAGGGTAAGCGAGGTGGCATACGAGCTAGAGCCACCGGAGGGTAGCAAGATTCATAACGTCTTTCACGTTTCTTGCCTTAAAAAGGCAGTGGGACAACAGGTCAGCATTTTAGGGGAGTTGCCACCTTTGGATGAGGAGGGCCAGTTGGAGCTAGTGTCGGAGGAGGTGCAGGGTCATCAGGGAGTGCTTGGTTAGATGGAGGGGTCTTCCAATGGAGGATGCCACATGGGAGGGAGAGCATATTTTGTAGCACCCGGGATTGATGTTGCTTGAGGACAAGCAATCTCGAGAAGGGAGGGTTGTGATGTCCCGTTCCCAAGAGTAGGCCAGCAGGGAGTGACAAACAGGGAACAATAGGAGAAACAAGGGTGATTTGGTGGCTAAACGATGAATTAAGCCAAAAAGCATAGGAAAAGTCACTTAAGCCTAAGTCAACGAAGAATTAGAACGAAAAGGTGCTAAAGGGGGACTTAATTAATTAATTACTCACCTTAGGAGGAAAAGCGCCTAGCTTAAGTGATGTCAACGGTGAATTAGATCGGGAAGAGTATAAAGGGAGGAATTTGACCTAATTCCTCATTATGTTATGATTTGATGTTGAGATATTTGCAGAGGAGGAGGAATTTGACCTAATTCCTCATTATGTTATGATTTGATGTTGAGATATTTGCAGAGGAGGAGGAATTCGACCTAATTCCTCATTATGTTATGATTTGATGTTGAGATATTTGCAGAGGAGGAGGAAATCGACCCCCTTGTTGTTTTGTGGATTTCTAGAGGAAACCACCACATTGATCGGTTTCGACGTTGAGAAACACACCCTACCCTATCGGAGATACCATCCAGGCATCTCACCGTGCATTACAAGTATCCAGTTCAGTGATGGCGCAGCTCATCCAGTGAGGGCGCAAGGGTTAGAGAGAGGGTTTGTGTGGCCACTTGAGACAGTTCAGTATTTGGTCGATTCCTTCCGACCCATTAGAGATCTAGCCAGGGTGCACCTATTGAGCCACTTGTCGTCAGTTTTCGACGGTGGAATCTCCTGAAAAGCAGAAAATAGTCATTTAGGGCGCAGCTCTTGAGGAAGCACATTTGGGGTTCTAGGGGACATTCCAGAGCAGATCTGAGGAAACCCTCCCGACCCATTACAGAGGAGGCCAGGACGATCGTTTTGAGCTATACGTCGTCAGATTCCATCGGTGGAATCACTAGGGCGCACTCACACAGCCCGGGAGGTGTGCAAACCCCAAGGGGGTGACATCTGGAGCTTCAGAGGTCGGATCTTCAGTCCGACAGTCATTAGGATCAGCCTAAAGGCCAGGGCACTTCTTTTGAGACAGTTTCCAGCTCATTCCAACGGGTAACACCATCAAGGCGAGTTTTCCAGATTTTGCAGTAGTTAGCGTGAGTTGCCAAACTATTTTTTGTCGATCTATCCGTGCATGCGCAGACCAATATTCATTCTTCTGATCACGGGTATTTCTTATCAGTCGATTTGTATTCCAGTGACGATCCATGAGATCTAACTGACAATTAGAATATCTGCTTCCAATTATTATTGTATTTCCTGCTTTTTCTGCATTATATATATCAGTGAGTTGTGTTGTCCTTATTTTGCATGCATTGTCTTACACTGCTAAAACACTTAATGAATTGAAACACACATGCGAAAATCACCAAGCATGTTCACACAGTAACTCAAACACATTCAGAAACCCCCAAAGTATCAGATTCAGTGGCAAAACCGTAGTTCAACAGTAGATATCCAAATCAGCTAGATCAAGGATATTTCACTTGACCACTACTGAGAGTGACTGCCAAGAAGAATGACTATCCTAGACCATTCCCCCACTCTGGCCACAAGGGAAATCGTTGTCTATGGTACATCAGCAATCTATCGGACCATTTTCATTACGAAAATGACTGTCCGATCTGGACAATTTTGCGAACTAGAAAATGCCTGTCCGTAAGAAATCTTGAGCCACTTTTCGGACTAGAAGGTGACTACCCAACTTGGACCATTTTTCGAACTGGAAAATCACTGCCCATAAATCAATAACATATCAATGCTCCCTTCCAACCTGGGAGTAATCTCTTCCTAATAAGGAAGTCATCTCCACGAGTACCAGCTTGTCCCTTAAGTACACAAACTTTTCATCTTGGACATAGGCTTTACCAAAATATCTGTTATTTGCTATTTGCTCAACTGTGAAGATATACCAGAGAACCACTTCTCCCCTCTAGACTCTATCATGGAGAAAATAATACTCGATCTCAATGTGCTTCGACCTGTCATGGAACACCCGGTTCTCTGAAAGCTTCACACAACGCTGATTATCACAATATATCACGGTTGAATCCAACACCTGATCAAACAATCCAGAAACCAGCTTACGGAGCCACACTAATTCCGTACAAGCATCACAAGCTGCAATATACTCTGCTTTTGCAGTGTTGAGTGCAACAGACTTCTATTTCCTGCTAGCCCATGACATCGTGGCAAAGCTCATACTGAAACATATCCAAGTAGCACTTCTTCTGTCATCTGCACTCCCTGCCCAGTCTAAATCGCTAAATCTATGTAGTTGTATATCATAACTCAAACGTCCCACAAAGAAAATATCCAGCTGAGTATTCTCCAAATACAATAACGAACCAATCAATTCTTAATACAAACACGGGTCTACTGGATCAGAGTCTCTCAACTTCTTCAAATCTGTCATCATGGGAGTTTGCCATGGATTTGCAATCCATCATCCCGGACTTCTGAAGAACCATTTCAATATACTTCCTTTATCATAGGAAGTTTTCACCACGCTTCTGTTGTACATGAGAGGCTTTGCACCAAGTTTGCTTGAATCCATACAAGGTCTTCCTCCATCTTCATACAAGGGTCTCTTTTTGGTATACCTCAAAACCTTGAAGTTGCTCTACATACGCTTCTTCTTCAATTACTCTATTGAGAAGAACAGTCTTTACATTTATCTGATGTAAACTCCAACCCATGGATACTGCAGGAGATATAATGGCTCAGGTAGAGGTATGTCTTGTTACTGGAACAAGTTGTCATCACAGTCTTCTCCCTCCTTCTGGGAGAACCCTCTAGCCCTGAGTCTCGCCTTGTATCTATCAATGCTTAAGTCTTTTTTTTTCACAATTTCTCACATACATTGTTCTTCATCACAACTTCCTTCCATTTCTTCTGCTTGACTGCTTCTAGTGGGTTCAAACTTGGTTCAATTGGTTGTTATGACTTTTCTTTCTTTCTTGGAATCTTCATGTTCTTCCTCATGTTTCTCTTTAATGTTGGAGTCCATAGAATCTTCTATAGATTACATGCCCTTCTTTTGTGAAGGCTCCAACCTTCTGCCATAGGAACATGAATGTAAATGGAAAACCAAGGATATTCAAGGCTTCTTTTTGAAGAAGACTTCTTCTAGAGTCAAACTAAACACGTGTTGCTTATCATGGTTGCTACTTCCAATGAAGAACATGGATACATATTTCATAGTCTTTACGGATTCTTCTTCAATGGATCATATCATTGGGGATTAGCTCCCTCCTAATCCCAGCTTCATGCCTGAATGAGCAATATGCATGCTCTTCTTTTGGAATTTTGTGATCAGCTCCCTCCATCTGAGAGAGTCCATGCTTTTGTCTGTTGCATCTCTTTTTGCTTTCTACAAAGTGTCACAAGCCTGTTTTGGTTTCCTTTTGATTTCTGACTTCCTTCGAGTCTGACTCCTCTGAGTCTCTTTAAGTTTGTTTCTATCTGTTCTAATTGTTGCCCATCTGGCAGTTGTGTCATCCTTGTAAAGTTCTTCTATGATAACTTCCGCAAGGATTGTTCATCAAACATATTTCACAAGGGTACCTGCCTGGAACAAGAACAACAAGAGAAAACAAGAAATATCTATCTAGAGAAGATGTTCGTTCAACTTGAGAACAAGTACAATAAGCATCTATATCAATAGTATTCATATGCAGTCGAGTATTCATTGCACCTAGCAATAATAGAATCTTTCAAAGACTGCTTTCACAATTTGTAATGTATCAACTATCACCCTTGATATACACAAATTTAAAGCTTAACAATTTAATCAAACCTGGAACCTGAAGCCTCAACTACTATGGAGGGTGCGCTTTTTCTTCTAAATGCACTGAATCCAAGATTATAGCTTGGACAAGATCTCTAGTACTTTCCCTGCAAACACACTCATGTTTTGCTCGATGATATAACTTAGATAGCATATACAAGTGCATACCTTTGAAACCTTGTAGCATCGTCGAACTTGTCTTCCAATCTGAAACTAGCTATCATCTTGACAAGAAAAGTTTAGAAACTCAATCAGAAGATTCAATGATTAGAACAAGCTAGAAACTCTAAAATTTCAATTTTGACCACAAAATCAATTTGACCAGAAGTCAACCTTTGACTTTGACGAGTCAACCTTTGACTTTGACTTTGACCAAAGATTCAAACCTGACGTTTTTGCTAGTTGAGAGTACCAAGAGGTGCGCTAGGCTAGGGTGTACTAGGATGTCAAGGAATTAGGTCAAACGTTTCATCATAAGTGCCTAAACAAGGGTTAGGGTTTGTTGCAGCTGCATAATCAGAAAACCTAGTTGCAGTTGTAACTGGTGCCATAACGAGCTTAACAAATAACTTCCCAATCTATCTTCTAGTGGTTAGACTGCCTGAAGATAGTGTGGGCCCATAACCTATTAGAAATAAAGAGATGTGCTCGTTAATGTCACCCAACCATAAGCACGAAGGCCACCCCTGAGCACCTTAACCTTGACAGACAGAATAATTCCAGAAGCAGAACAATAGCCAACCAAGGTAGCGCACCTTTCTCCAAGGCTAGCGCACCAAGCAAGAATAACCAAAGACCAAGCAGAAAGTCCAAACCATAACCAAGAGAAAGTCCAACCAAAAGCCAAAATCCCAGTTGCAGCAGTTGCAGCTGCACTCCCTCTCCAAACTTGCACACCACTAGTCTTATGCAATTGTTAGAGTAAGAGTGACAAATGAGCTCCAGCGCCCTCTTTGTCACCTGTCCAGGCCGACTTTTCTTCTTTTAGAGGTTAACACTTAAATATTAATTATTTTATTGAGTCAACATGTCTTCTAGGGTTTCTACACATTTGTTTAGGGTTTCTATTGCTTCTCGGAATATTCTAGTCTCGTCAAAGGTTACACGTAGAGGTTAATACCTCCCGCAGCTACCATAATATCAACATAGAACCTATTGAGACTTTGGAAAGGTCTCTTGAGGAACCACCTGCCAAAAGGAAACCAGCATGGCTCAAGGAAACAATACGAGAAGCAGAAAGGATTGTTGCGCCTAAACGAACTTTCAGGGAAAGTAAAAGGCCACACAGGTTTAGTGGCTATGTTGCATTGGTAAGCAACATCAGCGATTTTGAGCCCTCTTCATTTGAATAGGTTGATAGGTTACAGGTGTGGAAGGACGCCATGCTTGAAGAATACAGGTCTATATTGAAGAACAATGTATGGGACATAGTGCCCAGACCAAAGCACAAATCAGTGGTCTCTTCCAAATGGATTTACAAAATTAAACATGCAGTAGATGGGAGTGTTGAAAAATACAAAGCCAAATTTGTTGCCCGGAGCTTCTCCCACAAAGAAGGAATTGACTACAACGAGACTTTTGCCCCTATAGCCAGGTATACCTCCATTCAAGTTATTATTTCATTGGCATCTGTACTTGGCTGGAAATTACATCAAATGGATGTAAAGACTACATTTCTGAATGGAAAGGTAGAACAGGAAGTCTTCGTGGAACAACCAGATGGTTTCATACTGCATGACAAAGACTCCCATGTATGCAAGCTCAGGAAGGCATTGTATGTCCTTAAACATGCTCCCAGAGTATGGTATGAAAGGATCGATGGCTTTCTAAAAGGCCTGGGCTTTCAGAAAAGCAATGTTGATGCAAATTTGTACTTCAAGGTAACAAGTAATCAGCCTATTATTCTAGTCCTATATGTGGATAATCCCTTCCTTACTGGAGATGAAGGTCTGATAACCCGGTGTAAGAGGGAGCTCATTTCAGAATTTGAAATGAAGGATTTGGGTCTGATGCATTACTTCGTGGGATTGGAAGTGTGGCAAAAACAAGGCGAGATTTTTCTGGCATGGGGAAAATACACAATAGATGTATTGAGAAGGTTTGGCATGATGGATTGTAAATACATAACTACCCCTATGATTACAAACATGAGGAAGCTGCATGATTCAGATACAAGTTCAAATTTGGTGGATCCCACCTTGTACAGGCAGCTCATTGGGTCATTGATGTATATGATCCATACCAGGCCAAATATGTGCTATGCAGTGATTGCATTGAGTCAGTTCATGGTTGAACCGAGAAAGAGACACTAGGTGGCAGCGAAGCATATTTTGAGATATCTCAGAGGGACCACTACCTATGGTATAAGGTACACATCCGGTGGTGGCTTATTTTTGCATGGTTATGCAGAGATGTTGACTGGGAAGGAAACCCAGTGGATTGGAAGAGTACTTTCGGATACTACTTCAGTTTAGGATCCGCCATGATCTCATGGTCAAGCAGGAAACTGGGATCCATTGCACAGAGTACAGCAGAGGATGAGTACATTGTGGCAAGTAATGCCAGCAGGAAGCATTTTGGCTCAGAAAATTGGTTTCTGGGTTGTTTGGTGACAGGCTAGAGACGACAGTGATTCACTATGATAATCAAAGCTGTGTAAAGCTGACAGAGAATCTGGTATTTCACGACAGGTCAAAGCATATTGACATGAAATATCATTACATCAGAGACATGGTCTAAAGAAAAGTTGTAAAGCTACAATACATAGACACAGGCGAGCAGGTAGTTGATATCCTGACCAAGCCATTGTCGTTAAAATAGTTTGTGCAACTGAGAGGCAAGCTTGGAGTGGCAAAGAATGACTCTCTCGTTGAGAGGGAGTGTTAAAATTAGTAGCATCGATAGTCATTCTCCAATGTGAGGCCTTAAGTGGCCACCCAGAGGCTGGTCAGGGAGATTTGGAGATTCAAAAAGTCTTGTGAAGTCATGGCAAAAGTCAGAGTGAACATACAAACTCTGTGAGCCAGGAAAAAGTCAGGACGAAGGTGGTGCTAAATAAAATCTTGTGAGCCTAGTACAAAAGCCAAGATGCAAACCATATGAGTCTAGCACAAAAGTCAGGGCGAAAGTAAAAGCTTTGTGAGCCTAGTACAAAAGTCAAGGTGCAAGCCTTGTGAGCCATGAGCAAAAGTCGAAGGGAAAGTAAAACCTTTGTGAGCCATGAGAAAAAGTCAAGGTAGAGTCCAAGCAAAAGTCAAGACGAACATAAAAGTCTTGTGAGCTAGGCTGATGTGTGGGATAACCCTTTTGGTCCTTGTTGTGATCCTCTTAGAGTTGGCCACTCTAAAGAGACACTTTAGCATGTGACCATGATAAAGGATCAAATGACTACATGGTATGAAAAGATCTTCTTTTATTAATGTAATAATGCTATGTAAGCAGGATGGGACCATGTGGAAAGAGAGAGAGTGATAAGATGTGTAAAATGTGTAAAATGTGCTTGCTTATGATGTAATTAGTCTAAATGACTAAAGTTGTAATGTAATTAGTCTACAAGACTAAAGTCAAATGTAATGTTGAATTAAAAGGCCAAAATCCTAAGTTGTAAAGTTAAAAAGTTAAGTTATGTCAATGAGCAAACATAAGAAGGGGTCGAACCTCCTAGGAGCAACAACTTAAGTTGTTCATGGGGTCGACTTAACCCAAGGAGAAGATAAGACTTCTAGAAAGTCAAAGATAACCTAAGAAGGCAATTCGACTTAACCCAAGGAAGCTTCCAAAGGATAAGGATAACCCAAGATTGAAGATACCAGGAAGATCGACTTAACCTAACTTGAGATCAGATCCAAAAGCATAAGAAGGACAAGAGAAGAATTTTGCTACACACAAGAAAACATTCAGTAAACCCTAGTCGCCACATCTAGCATTGAGCAAGGGTTTCATGACTTACTTTGAGGGATTCGATCTACACTTTCAGGAGGGCGTAGGGTCTGATCTTGGGCTCATTAGAAAGCTCTCAACCTCCTCTACAAATCTATATTGAATGCTCCAAGAGATAATTTGTCAGCAAGATGATATAAGCCAAGAAAGGGTTCGATCCAGTTTTCAACCAGCAAACAGAAGTCAATTTTGGAAAGGGTCAATCTGCATTTTGAGAAGGAATTTGGCAGGGTGTTCAATGTCTTCTTGTATCCCAGCATACGGAGAGTGGAATGCAAAAATAACAACCTCATTTGGAGCATCCAGCAAGGAGAACGAATTCTCCAAAGTCAGGACTGCAGAAAATTGCCAGAACTGCAGAAAAGTTACATCCCTAGCAGATCTACAGGTTTCCAGCCAGAATCTAGTCAAGCATTGGGTTAAGGAAGAAAGAAGAAGTCCTTGGGAAGTCAGATCTACAGGTATTTGCTCAGATCTAACAAGCAGCACATGAAAAAGGTCTCTATCCGTCCTCTCTCTCTTTGATGTACTGTAGCGCCCCTTGAGGGTTTGATTGTATTTCCTGCAAGCTTATTACTTAATAAAAGAAAGATCTTTTGCTGGGGTTTCTCTCCCTGTATAGGGTTTCCCCAGGGTAAATGTGGTGTTAATGTGCATGCTCTTGATTTACGCTACTATGGTTATTCAGTATTGATTATTTTGTGAAGGTTGGAATCAAAGTGTTGAAAGAAATTTAAAAGAATATCTACATATTATATCAAGCTCATAAATTTAACAGTATCAAACTCTCAAAGAATCTAGTATTTCATGATAAATCCAAATATACAAATATCATATATCACTTCATACAAGACAGGATCCGGAAGGGAGCAGTAAAGCTCCATTATATTTCCACGGATCAGCAAGTAGTTCATATTTTAACCAAGTCCTTAGCGAAAGGGAAGTTTGAAGCATTCATAGACAAACTTGGATTGGTGCAAAATTCCTTCCTAGCTAAGAGGGAGTGTTGAGAAATGTAACTCGACTAGGAACTTCTTGCATAGGTTTCAATGTTAACGTGCAGGAAGTGGTTAAACACATTTTAACTTTTAAGGGAGACCACTTAGGAAAAGTGGTTAATAATCCTATTTTGTAATTTCACTTAGGAAAAAATGAAAATGTTATGTTTTGCAGTTGACATGGTCCTAGGAGTCTAATAAATTGCATTTTATTAATGACTCAGATGTGCTTTATTCCATACCGTATATCTCAAGATGAGATTAGGGTTTTGGCAGAGCAAGGATTCAGTGAAGCATAAAGACGGACAAGATAGAGAAGTCGACCTTAGTTGAACAGAGGAGGAGTAGGAGAGGAGACAAAGCACATCGGTGAGGGAGAAGAGAATAACAACAGGTCATACAGCAAGCCATACGCAGGCTGTACATGGCGTACCTCTGCTGCAATTGTTTTCCCTTAATACACGTGCCATACAACAATCCATACAAAGGCCATACATTATCTTCTGTAGCAGCCACAGGTGATTCTACGTTAAGGAGAGAAGAAAGAGGGTTTGTTGTCCAAAACAGGAAGAAAAGTAGCAAGCCATATTGCTATACCTTCATCTCTCGCACAGGTCGTGCATATCTGTTTAGGCGCAATTTTGTGGACTGTACAGTTGTTGGTTTAGCAGGCTGCAAAGGTCACTTTGTAAGCTTTGATCTAAGGAATGAGAAGAGGATTTGAAGGAGAAATCATCTATGTATGTGTGTATTTCATTTATGCTTCCACTATTTACTTTTCAGCTATTGTGTGATTGATGCTATGTTCAGAAATTAATTTTCTGCTGATTAATAAATTATGTTAAGTTATTTAATGAGAAAAACATTAGGATAATGGTCACCTAAGGCTAGAAAATTTACATCTTTTGCTTTCTTGCACAGGAAAAAGGATCCACGAAACTTGGAGGCAGCCTATGCTACTACTCTTAAACTTGAAAGGAATATGACTGCATCTAAGAAAGTCCATTCAAGCTCATCCCGCCTCACTGACCCTTATGGAAAGTCATTACCTAAACCCAAGAAGGAAGAGAGCAATGAGGAAGGCAATTTTCCTACCAATTATGTGGATTTGTTACAAGATTTGAGCAACAAGATGATCCAGATGGAAAGAAATCAACAAAATCAATAGGCTACAACCTGCCCCTGCAAATCAACGGGCTTTTCAACCAAGACAACACCCTCCTCCTGTGAGGCCTTTTCAACAAGAAAAGGGGGTGGAAACTCAAAGGCTTTCTATACCAAATCCCAGCAGCAATCTCATCGGGGTATCCTCTTCCAATTTCTATTGCAGGGCATGTGATTTGCCACATCATGAAAAGACTTGCAGGGTGTTTGCTCGAACAACCTACTTGCCACTTGTTTATTTAAAGCAATCCAAAAGAAGCATTTGAGTAGCCCGAAGGTTCACTGAATATGTTGTCCATGTTCGAAGAAGACTACTTTCCACAAGCATATCAAGTCTTTAACCAAAACAAGAGCAATCAACGCAAGGTTTTTTTGTTTTTCTCTTGAAAAATGCTTCTTATATTTACAAAAAAATATTTACAATCAGAAAAGCAAAAGACAGAAGGGTATGTACAATGAACTTCATAACCTCTTCTTGAGAGCTACTAAAACAAAAATAAAAGCAGAATACTTTATGTGATCCAAAGATTGGGCATCTTTGATCAACAAGGCTCCCTTTGCCAAGAGCTAGTGGCAAACCTCATCTTTCCACAAAGAACGAAAAGCTGACAAATAGCTGATCTCCTTATCGAAAACAAACACCTGAGTTTCCACAACACAAATGCCAAAGGCCAAAGAAAGCACGTGAACAAGAGAACTGCCATCGCCCCAAAAAACGATGTGCCAATGTACGCTGCCCTCCAGCAACGCAGAATGGTGATAAACCAACTCCAATAGAGCTTGGCAAACTGACATTCGCTAGAAAATATGCATGACGATCTCTGGACGCTAACAAACAGGGCAAAGGCCATCCAAGGGACCACTTTTTGCCAACCTGGTCATATGGATGGGATGCCCTGATAAACAACTAGCCAAGTAAAAACCCTCAGCTTATACGAAAGCCTCACTGTTCAAACATTGTGCAGGCATCGAACCCAACGCTCCTCCGAGTCCTTAAATACCCATCAAGTATTAAGCAACGGAGAAAGGGAAAGTCTCAAATGAAGAGCTGAGTGCAAATGGCGAGTCATACTGAAAAATAGACAACCAAAACTCCATCCCGAGTGTATGGATGTAGATGTACTAAGATCATGAAAAGGAAAACAAAACTGCTGTTTTTCTAATTATGAAATTCAGATATGCTGGGAAAAACCCCCAGTAGCGCTCCTCTTCATACCTACTATTTTATTCACTGTGCAAGCACTAATTCGCTGCCAGAAAGTCAAATAGCACCCTAAGGCACTTATCCTCCAATTGTAGCTGCTGTTTACTCGGAATAATTAGCATGCAGGCTGGAAATAGACTCGAGGCACTACTGCATGCCACAGATTGACAAGCAGCCCATGATGTATTGATGTCTATAGTTTATTCTTTGCCACTTCATTAATATATCAAATGGATTAGACTATGCTTTGTTTCTAGCTCTTCGAGTTTGTGTGGTTGTCCTACATGTGCAATCGTGCCATAGGTATCTGGTTTGTCATTACTATGCACTTATTTTGAATTTGGCTTTCACTTGGGTTGCATATTCTTCTCGTTTTTCCATATAATCACTGCTGTTATTTGGTTGAAGAACTAATCTCAACCCACATAATTGATTTCCCTGTTTGATAACTGTTCTTGGGTACTCTCGGGTGCTTAGAGGGCAGTGTAAGTGTGCTAATCTAATTTAGTTTCATACGCAGAGTTTATTCCATTAGAAACCAGCATATATAAACCTTAGGGACACCCCCCTGAAACTAGAAAAGCACCAGTCCGAACATAGAGGCATCTAGCGATGACAGGGTTAGATTGCCTATAATTATTATGCGGATCTGTTCATTCTTCTTAGTTCGTTCTTCTTAGTGCAGATTTGTGTGATAACAATAGGGCATATCAAAATGCTTCATTGGCACGAATATCTCTACTTTCAGACCCACAGCAACAAACATCCATACCACATGTAAATTCATGACTGTCCATGAATTTACATCCAAACCACCTCTTAACCCTTTGTGTGACTCAACAATTATTGTAGCAAAAAACTGAGAGCATCTTAAATCGATAGGAGCCAATGCAAGCTGCCTTGGGTTAGGAGCATCTTTCATGGAAAGAAGCAGCATGGCATTTGCCGCCATGAAGGCAGCAAAAAGATTTGCTTAACATATGAGGCGTCTATAAAAAGTATCTAGGAAAAAGTCTGACCGTCAACTACAATTATTCTTCACCAGAAAACTATTTGCTAGTAGGTCTTTCGGGAAAAAACGACCCAGATCTTGGGGATCATCTAATAGATGCTAAAAAATAATATACAATGTTGAATAGACGAACCGTATGAAGGTATATCAAGTCATGTGTGTTCAATCATATAGAAAAGTAAAACCTCGGTAATTCTTCTTTCTATCTGATAAAAGTACATAAATAACAATGACGTCTTTCGAAATTCAAACAGCCTATATATCTCGGTGCTTCCACAACAGAATGGGGTTGCTAAAATCCCCGGGTTCATGCCAATGGAAAGCATATGTACACAACGGGATACCTTTCACGGCTTAATGCAAGGGGGTACGAATGAAAAATTCAGCTGAAGGGAAGAGTTATGAATGCAGAAATAGGAAGGAAATTGATGGAAGACGTGTAGAAAGCACAATTATTTCTTTCACTGAACAAAATCAACCATTTATTTGACTAAATTTACTAGAATTGTTAATGAAAGTAACAAAACGGAGCTGTGATTTGCCCTCCTGTCAATTAAACGATAGAAAATAATCATAATAATAATAATAAAAGAGATGGCAGATCGACAAACACACATACACTAAGAGCGAAAAAATGAAAATTTCCAACAAAAGCTAAGTATTCCATAAAAATTATATATGCGTTTTCACCGTAAAGAAACAAATTTTCAGATAAGATAAAAATCCATACAGCCACCGTGAGCCCTCGGAAGACGTCGAGCGAAGCGAGGCGCCGGTTTCCTTGTCCATTTTTTGTCTGACTCTCAACACCACGTTGCTTCCCATTGGAATGGCGTTTCACAAGCTCGACCTCATTGTCCCTGTTAATGTTGCCGTATCCTTCTTCGATCGCACTGCTCTTGTTCCGACAATCTGAAATTGCCTTCTCTTCGTCACTCAACAGTTCATAACTCACCCTGGACGCCCACGCCCCCTTCACTCTCCCACTTACATGAGAGACCATGGATTTCAAATACATTATTAAATTAGAGAATGAGGCTTCGCATTCCACTTCAAATTCAACAATGTAAACCCTCGACAAGCTTCAGACCCGGCCCCGACAAATGGATGAAATGAAACAGCTTCTCCGCCAATAGCAAGATCAGATCAGATCAGATCACAGACAACACAAAGGTCGATGATCCGACACCTGCTATTGCGGAGATTCGAACCCGGGTTGAACAAAGGATGGATTGGGTTTCTTTACACTTCCGTTCCGATCCAACCAAGACAGACAGAGAATGGAATGGAAGCCTTTTAAAATAGCCCCGGAACACAAGATCATAAATACAATTTATATTTTTATTTTGTTCATTAATGAAGTTCTCGGGAACAGGATTCTTATTCCTCCTGCCCACCTCCACATGCATTCTGCTTGCTTACTGTATTTCATTTTCCGTTCTTACGTCTCCTCTGTCCTGCTACGTTTCCACGTGGATGATTTCCAGAGGTTTTTACAAATCCCAATTTATATGGAACGCCCGTTAGTGCTGATGAAGAAAATAAAATAAATGGTTGGAGTCACCAACCAGCAGCAGCAATGATTGTTATTTGAGAGTGAAAGTAAGCTTACAACGTCACGTCCCTAACACTAACACCTTGCAGCAAATCGTACGAATAAGGATGACGTTGCCAATGCCCAATGACAAGTTCAAACCCCCTTTCTCCGGTTAGGACCGTTTTTTAGTCTTACAGATCACGAGGAAGGTAGGGAGTCCGGGGATGGAATTTGACGGATAAATTGTCCGTCAGGGTAAAATTTAGACGTTAAATACATCCCACACCCACCCGGGTAAATCCGTCCTCAAACTATTTTCTAACTTTAAAATATGTTCAACAATTTTGAGGTAATTTACTTGTTAAATACGTCCTAGTAAATCAACAATCAAAATTTTAAACTTTATAATATGTTTAATAATTTTATTATAAGTGTTAAATTCGATATGATACAACTCTGTAGCGGAATGCTTTAAAAATTGAAGGTACATAATAATTTAGATCCCACTACCTATATATGTGATGGTATATATGGTTGGAAAGGAATTATGTAATTTTCAAAGATGGAATTCCCTTTATTGAGAAGGTTGCTTTTAAGTTTTTAAGTGTTTTGGGAGATTACAAAATTCAATTGAAAGCATTAGTTCTGAAGAATTCTTTTTCTTTGTTTGCAGATAATGGTACTGTTGGTTGGTTTGATGGGGCTGCCCAAAATTCTGGTCAAAACAGTGGGGTTGGAGGGGTTATAAGGATCAACGATCATCGATATTATAAATGGATCTTCAACTGTGGACCTAACACTAATACTAGAGTCGAGCTTTTGGGAGCATGGGCCCTTCTTACATTGGCTTCTCGGCTTTCAATTTCGGAGTTACTTGTCCAGGGGGATTCAAAGATTGTCATTGAATGGCTGCGGGGAAAGGGTCACCTTCAAGTGGTCTCTCTGGATTGCTGGAAGGACAGGATCTTAGAAATCATGAAGCATTTTCAAAAACTCTCATTCACACATGTGTTCAAAGAAGAAAATAAAGAGGCGAATAGCCTTTCAAAATAGGCGCTCCAAAAGGATCCCGAAAAAATTGTCTACTATCTTTGTGAAGAGGGTTATGAGGGTCCTCATATGTATTTAGATCTTTTCTAGAAGTCTTGGAGCTCTTGCATGGAACATCAACACAATGTTTTTTGGGGAGTCAAGTTGACGACTTTTTTGTAGCTTATGTATTTTGGTTCTTTCTTATGTATTTTTGATGGTTCGAAGTCCAAGCTGAGTTTTTTTAGTCATATATCTAGCTGTGAAGATAAAGCTATACAAAAGATGTTATTGACATTCGATGTTGTTTTATCTTGTTTATGAACATACAAAAAATGTTATCTACATTCAATATTGTTTTATCAATATTGTTTTATCATTCAATGTTGTTTTATCTTGTTTATGAACAGTTTATATTTAATATAAATATAAAGCCAAATTTTATATGGAAAAAAAAAGTACAGAAATTTCAAAACTAAATCGAGTTTTAACAATTCCAATATCTATCTATCTCAACCGTTAAAAGAAAATTTTAACTGACGTGTATATTGCCCATGACGAACAATTTACCGTCAAATTCCATCATGGGAATATGTGCCTTATCTACGCGAACTACATGTCTTATCTACGCATGACTTATGTTGCGTATATATTTGTCCATAAAAAATAGAGATTTTATAATCAAACATGTCATATTTTATTTCGATTTTGTAATTAAAGATCAAAGTGGTGGACCAAACACGACCAGCATAGCTCTGATTTGTGATTGCGTCACTATTTATAAAATTATATTTTGATATTTTGCGGTCATTTTCAATATCTCATGCACGCCTTCTAATTCTATAAATTAATTAGAAATTTATTTTATATGGCCTTCCTTGAAAATTGAATATATGTTTCTTTTAAGTAAAGAGAATAAAGACCATCTAGAGGTACAAACATTAAAAAACTTGAAAAGTAGATATATGCTTTTTCTTTTCTATTTTAAGTAAAGAGAATCAGATGTACGAACATGAACGTTTAATTAAATATATTATATATATATATAATTTTAAGTAAAAAAAAAGGTTAATAAAAAAAACTTGAAAATTAAGTGTATGTGGTTTTTAATTTGAGTAAAGAGAATAATGTACAATAAAAAAATATAAACATTAACCATTCTTTCATTTCATTGATGATTAATAAAAAATTGAAAAATTAAATATATATTTTTTTTTTCTTATTTTAAGTGGAGATAACATAAACGTTTACTTGAAGATGAATAAAAAATTAAATTTTATTTATTTATTTAAGGAAAGAGAGCAAGTATAATAAAAAAGTACAAATATGAATATTTAATTAAAGATTAATTTTAAGTGAATATAACATAAAAGTTTACATGATTAAAAAATAAAAAATTAAATATTTTTTCTTATTTAAGTAAAGAGAGCAAGTATAATACAAAGGTACAAATATCAATATTTAATTAAAGATTAATAATAATAATAAAGAGAGAAAGTATAATAGAAAGGTAAAAATATTAATATTTAATTAAAGATTAATAATAATAATAATAATTAAAACATGTTTTAAGGGATTAATTATAACCATCTTGTAAGAATTATAAACAATAAGAAGAATGTTAAATATATACAATTTAAAATTATACTAAAAATAATTAAAGAAAGGAGAATTATTGAAAATAATTCTACATTAACATTTCCATAAAATTTAGGGGTGGCAGGAGGGGGAGGAATCCTATTGGATCCAGATGGATTAACAGAATTGACCTACTCCTGGGGACTGGGAAACGATACAAATAACAACGCTGAAGCATTGGCTTTATGGCAGGGGCTCTTTCAAGCATTGACTCGAAATTTTAAAGACCTAATAATCGTTGGTGACTCTAGGTTGCTAATCCAGGCGTTGAAATTCAAAACACCTCCAAAGCAGGCTAAGTTGAATCATTACCTGGCGAAAATCAAGCTACTCTTAAAATACCTCAACTTGTTTCATTTGTACCATGTGCTAAGGGAACTAAACTCACTTCCGGACCTAGAAGCAAACAAGGCAACTCCCTCGGGCAAGGGCACACTCCTCGTCAATGGGATGGAAATCCAAATGGCAATTCCTTAAGCCTCCAAGGGGAGGGGCGCAAAGGCCTGTCAGCAGGAGCCCTCCCCAAGTGGAGCTTGAACAGTTGGCGTATGACATGAAAAGGGCCCATAAATTAAAGTCATCGCTCCTGGTTCAGAAGGACGGAGGCTCCTGCGAACTCTCTCTTCGACACTGGAGGTTCTGGTTTGTAATTAAGATGGCAGTTGGAATTCAAGTGGGACGTCCTTTATCTCCTTTCATCGATGCCCTTCAGTATCATTCTCACAGAAGCTTAGAAGTGTTATTTCCTGAGGTAATTCGTGGCTCTGGAAGCTAGTCCATTCGGTGGTGGTTGTTCAGACAGAAGAAAGGAAAGCAAAGGCTGAAGGTTACAATGGCATTCGGCTCAAGAGTTCCCTCGACGGAGGAGCGGATTAGGGCCCTGGAAAGGGAGCTCTGATGTCTCAAGGCGCAACAAAGGGATCAGAAGAATGAGACGACACATTTGGATGTGGCAGCAGCGAGAATGTTTGACCTAGTGGACGAGGATTTCATTCGTCTGCGGGAAGAAGTGACAGACACGGTCGACCAAAAGCTAAAAGAACAATCCAACATGCACGAGGATTTAACCTTCGGAGTCTTAAAGGCAGAGATTCTGTAATGTCCCTTTCCAAATAGGAGCTCCAGAGAGGAGGCTTAAT
Source organism: Picea mariana (assembly GCA_032191745.1). NCBI lineage: Eukaryota > Viridiplantae > Streptophyta > Pinopsida > Pinales > Pinaceae > Picea > Picea mariana. The sequence continues at coordinate 606,885 of JASDQU010100788.1, forward strand.
GGTCTAAACCGCCCCGTTAGACTATAGCCAGGGCCAAAGAGGGGTAAACAAGGTTACTAGAGGTCACTCCAGTCACAGGTGTTATATTCGGAAAGTGACATTAAGCTAAAAAGGGTTAAAAACACTTTTAAGTCATTATGAGCTAAAAATAGAAGTCAACAGTGAATTAGGTTTCAGCAGTGATTTAGGGTTTTGGAAGTCAACAGTGAATTAGGGTTTCAGCATGATTTAGGGTTTTGGAAAGCTATAAAGGAAGGGTCAACGACCTAATTCATCATTATGCAAATTATGACTTGTCATTGAGGAGAAGAGGCGCATCTCAGGAGAGATAGTTCAATGTATTCCAGGAGGAAGACACCAGTTAGTTGATTTCGGTGTTGAAAGACACACCCTAGTCACTAGGAAGATCATCCAGGTCTTCCATCATTCTTCATTAATTCTACAGTGCTCCCATATTCTAGGTATTATCTTTTAGTTGCTTATTTGTATTCTGGCTAAGATCCTTTTGTCTTTTGATCTAGCCGAGTGTTGTTATTTTATTCAGCTGCAGTTGCTTATTTGTATTCCGGCTAAGATCCTTTGTCTGTTGATCTAGTCGGGTATTGTCAGTTTATTCAGCCATTTTGCAATCCACAGAGATATCATAATACAAACTTTGCAGTCCTTTGTCGCATTTATTATTTGTATCATCATTTATATGTTGTAAACCTTTGATCCTACACACACATTAGCAATGTTTCCTAGACTAGCCAAGTCAGGAACGTTACAGTGGTATCAGAGCTTTAGTCCTGTCAGCCTGTGACTAAAGACAATGAGTGCAACAGAAGACCCAGAGGGCCGTGAACATGTAGGTGACGAATATGTCACTTACAATAGGCATCAGGAAAGAAGGCATAGGCCTGATTTCCCCCCTTTTCCTCCTAGCTCAGAGGAAGAGGAACAGGCACACAGAGAAGTAGAGAGAAGGGCAGAGCGTGAGGCTGAGCATGAGGCAGAGAGGATGCTAGGAGATAGATATGAGCGAACAGAGGGCAGTGGAAAGGCCCCCGTAGATCCAGAGGCAACTTTCATGCAGGTTATCAACGATATGTTAGCTAGTCAACGAACCATGTCTCAGTCCTTGGCACAGGTGGTTGATAGATTGTCTAGAATGGGCACCCCAAATACACAAGTCCTGCATGCAGCACAGGGGAACTCGAGAGCAGGTAGTAGACCCCAGTCACCCTCTCACACATACACCTCTACGAGTAGGATTCTTAGACCCTTGTTTCCCAGTTTCCAGAGGGCACCCCTGTTAGTAGCACCGCCACCGATAGCACAGAGGCCACCCACTCATGCCGACGACATTGCAGAGTATAGGAGGGAGTACACAGCATTGGGTCGTGACTTCCATCAGGACATGACCTTAGTCGAGTATTGTGGACTCAGACTCAAGAATCGCCCCAGAGAGCCGCAGAGGGGAGGACCACAACAACAGCAGGGGCATAACCTCGATTTCATCCGAAAAGTTGGGAAACTTGCCATCCCTTCTTTCGACGAATCGTCCAAATACACCGCTAGAGCTTGGGTACAGAAGCTAGACACGTATTACAAGCTCAACCAGATGACCGAGACAGAGGCCATCAGTTTCACGACCTCACACTTGGAGGGTGAGGCACACGAGTGGTGGTATCATGGACTGGTGACATTGGGTCACAGTCGCATCATCTCCTATAGGGAGTTTACAGATAGGCTCATGGACAGGTTTGAGAGGAAGGAATCTGAGATACACTTTAGGGATCTAGCCCAATTGAGACAAACTGGCACAGCAGAGGCGTTCATCACAGAGTTTCAGCAGGTAGCCATGGCAGTGACAGATATATCAGAGCCCAGGCTGATCATGCTATTCACAAAAGGACTCACAGAGCCTTTGAGAGGATGGGTGAAGGCATACAGGCCTCCCACTTTGCAGGATGTCATCCTTCGCACTCGAGATCTGGCAGACTCAGTGACAAAGACTAAAAATTTCTCCAAACCATTTGTGTCCCAAAGGGATCGAGACAGGAAGCCATTCTAGAGAGAATGGAAGGGCAAGGAGAAGTTGGATGATGAGACTAGGCGAGAGCTTATGAGGAAGAAGCTTTGCTTCAGCTGTAGAGATCCTTGGGTCTCAGGCCACAGGTGCATGGGCAAGGGAGAGATTCATTATATTGAGGTAGCAGCAGACAGCGTGGACAGTGAGGAGGAGGAGCAGGACAATGGATCCACTAGTTCAGAGGAGGAGTCAGCACCAGCAGAGGAGCAGCTTCCCCGTAGACCACCGACACCGGCAAGAGCCCATCCTCCAGTAGTCCCACAATCGCCAGAGTAGGCTAACAGGAGGAAACCGGCAAAGGGAGGAGTCATAGTGACCCTTTTTGTTGTTTCCAGGTATGATACCCTCCATATCAGAGGTATTATTCAGGGGCAACGGGCAATCGCCCTGATAGTTGGTGGGGCCACCCACAACTTCATCGATGCTTCACTAGTATCAAGATGGGCACTTCAGAGAGAGGAGTTTGAGGGGTTTGATGTTGCGGTAGCAGAGGCCACACAGTGGAGTGTCTAGACAGAGTTCCAAACTTAGAGATGAAGTTAGGCAACTACACAGTGAAAGACACATTTTGTGTGGTTGACCTATCGGACACAGATGTGGTGTTAGGAGTTCAGTGGATGATTACCTTGGGAAAAATCACTACCAACTACCAAACCTTGGAAATGGGATTCAGAGATCAAGATGGAAAGAAGGTTGTTCTAAGAGGTATGTCGACAGGAGCACCCATGACAGTTTCAGCTAAGAGGATGGAGAGGATATTCAGACATGGGGAGGTAGCATATGCCGTAGAATGCTTGATCACTACTCAAAAGGATTCAGAAGGTCGACAACAATACCAAATAGAGATCAAGAATTTATTGGGACGACATCAGCAGGTCTTTGAGGCAATTACACAAGGGAGACCACCTTACAGGGGGTTTGAGCACACCATTGAGTTGGAGGAGGGGGCCAAACCTATGATCACCCCCCCCTATCGTCATCCTAGGAGGTTCAAGGATGAGATAGAGAAGGCAATCAAGGAATTGCTAGCGATGGGACACATCAGACCGAGCAACAACCCATTTGCTTCTTCAGTTGTCTTAGTTCTAAAGAAGGATGGCACCATGAGGATGTGCATTGATTACCGAGCCTTGAACAAGAAAACCATCAAGAACCGGTACCCTATCCCACGCATTGACGAGTTGATGGATGAACTGCATGGGGCAGTTTTCTTCTCAAAAATTGATCTACGCTCTGGATATCATCGGATCAACATCTGAGAGCAGGACATAGAGAAGACGACATTTCTTCAAGTTCTTGGTTATGCCATTTGGGCTAACCAATCACCCGCTACATTCCAGTCTTGCATGAACCATATATTTAGGGATCAGTTAAGGAAATCAGTCTTGGTTTTCTTCGACGACATCTTGATCTATAGCCGGTCATGGCAAGAGCATATGAGGCACCTAGATGAGGTATTGAGCATCATGGAGGCACAGTCATTATATGCCAAAGAGTCCAAGTGTGAGTTCGGTATGACAGAGTTGCTTTACTTAGGCCACATCATCAGTGCACAGGGGGTACTGGTGCACCAAGAGAAGATCAGGACCATTATGGATTGGCCAACACCCAAGAACGTGATAGAATTGAGGAGCTTCTTCAGGCTGTGCAGCTATTACAGGCGGTTCATCCAGGGGTTTTCTCAGCTTGGAGCACCGCTGACAGATCTTACCAAGCATGGGGCCTTCATATGGACCGAGAAATCACAGGAAGCCTTTGATCACATGAAGGAAGTCATGGGCACTTGTCCAGTGTTGGTACTACCAGACTTCACCTTGCCATTTGTACTTGAGTGTGACGCATTCGGCGAAGGTATCGGTGCAATTTTGATGTAGGGAAGACACCCCATTGTATTCGAGAGTCAAAAGCTTAGTCAACATGAGAGGTTGTACTCCATTTATGACAAGGAAATGTTGGCAATCATGCATGCCTTGACCAAGTTTAGACAATATTTGGTGGGCAACAAATTCGCGGTCAAGATCGATCACAACAGTTTGAAGTATTTCTTTGAGCAGAAGGACCTCAGTGAGCGCCAACAGAAATGGGTGACGAAGGTACAGGCATTCAACTTTGACATAGAGTATGTCAAGGGGAAGAAGAACATTGTGGTCGATGCGCTATCGAGGAGACCTGCGACATGTTCTTTGATGGAGATTTCAGTAAATTGGAAATCCCACTTGTTAGTGGAATATTCCAAGAACAAGTTCGCTTGTGAGGTGATGGATGGGCAGATACAGGATGACTGGTATAGGGTCATTAACGATTTCATATTTTACAAGGATAGAGTCTACTTGGTGCCAGATTTAGGGCTTAAGAAAAATATCCTCACCGCAGTTCATGATTCACCTCTAGCAGGCCATCAGGCGTTTTTCAAAACCTACAGACAGATCAAAGAGAGGTTCTCATGGAAGGGCCTCAAACAGGACGTTATGAGACATGTCAGTGAGTGTGTGACTTGCCAGCAGAACAAGTCAGAGCATGCTCTTCCAGCAGGGCTACTTAAGCCACTCCCCATTCCAGAGCATAAATGAGAGAGTATATCTATGGACTTCATCACAGGTCTACACAAGGTCCAGGGTAAGGACTGTATATATGTAGTGGTCGACAAATTGACCAAGTTTGCTCACTTCTACGCCATACCGGCATAGTACAACGAAGTTCAGGTAGCCGATATTTTCTTTAGGGAGGTCTTCAGACTTCATGGGTTGCCGAAGAACATCGTCAGTGACAGGGATAATCGGTTCATAGGGACATTTTAGAGAGAGTTGTTTCGGTTGGTGGGGATAAAGTTGACACCTAGCACTAGCTATCACCCTCAGACAGATGGGCAGACCGAGATTGTCAACAAGTTGGTTGAAGGGTATTTGAGGAACTATGTAGGAGGACATCAGAGAACGTGGGTAAAGTGGTTACATCTAGGAGAACATTGCTACAACACCACCTTCCACATGTCCATTGGTATGAAACCCTTCCGAGCATTGTACGGATATGATGCTCCCACTTTGGTAGACTTGGTCTTCGGGGAGAGCAGAGCTCCCAAGGCCAAGGATTGGATCATAAAGAGTCAGGAGATTCTCAAGTTGTTGAAAGAGAACCTGTAGACGGCGCAAAATCAACATAAGATAAGTGCGGACAGGCATAGGATAGAGCACAACTTTGAGATTGGAGATTTGGTTTTCTTCAGACTCCAACCCTACAAATAGTCATCTCTGAAGAAGAGTGGGGTCGAGAAGCTCAAGCCCAGATTTTATGGTCCTTACAGGATCATGCGCCGAGTAGGCAAGGTTGCTTACGAGCTAGAGCTTCCAGAGGGGAGCAAGATTCATAACGTGTTCCACGTGTCTTGCCTAAAAAAGGCAGTGGGACAATTCATTAGCACATCAGAGGAGCTTTCCCCGTTGGATGAGGAGGGACAGTTGGAGTTAGTTCCGTAAGAGGTTTTGGAGTTCTGGGAGCAGAAACTAAGGAGCAGAGTCATTAGAGAGTGTTTGATCAGATGGAGAGGGCTTCCAGTAGAGGACACTACCTGGGAGAGCGAGCAAGTGTTGCAGCACCCTGGACTGGTATTGCTTGAGGACAAGCAATTTCGGGAAGGGAGGACTGTAATGTCCCTTTCCAAATAGGAGCTCCAAAGAGGAGGCTTAATGGTCTAAACCACCCCATTAGACTATAGCTAGGGCCAAAGAGGGGTAAATAGGGTTACTAGAGGTCACTCCAGTTACATGTGTTATATTCGGAAAGTGACATTAAGCTAAAAAGGGTTAAAAGCGCTTTTAAGTCATTATGAGCTAAAAATAGAAGTCAACAGTGAATTAGGTTGTAGCAATGATTTAGGGTTTTGGAAGTCAACAACGAATTAGGGTTTCAACATGATTTAGGGTTTTGGAAAGCTATAAAGGAAGGGTCAGTGACCTAATTCATCATTATGCAGATTATGACTTGTCATTGAGGAGAAGAGGTGCATCTCAGGAGAGATAGTTCAGTGTNATTATGAGCTAAAAATAGAAGTCAACAGTGAATTAGGTTGTAGCAATGATTTAGGGTTTTGGAAGTCAACAACGAATTAGGGTTTCGGCATGATTTAGGGTTTTGGAAAGCTATAAAGGAAGGGTCAGTGACCTAATTCATCATTATGCAGATTATGACTTGTCATTGAGGAGAAGAGGTGCATCTCAGGAGAGATAGTTCAGTGTATTCCAGGAGGAAGACACCAGTTGGTTGTTTTCGGTGTTGAAAGACACACCCTAGTCACCGGGAAGATCATCCAGGTCTTCCATCATTCTTCATTGATTCCGCAGTGCTCCCATATTCTGGGTATTATCTTTTAGTTGCTTATTTGTATTCCGGCTAAGATCCTTTTGTCTTTTGATCTAGCTGAGTGTTGTTATTTTATTCAGCCGCAGTTGCTTATTTGTATTCTGGCTAAGATCCTTTGTCTGTTGACCTAGTTGAGTATTGTCAGTTTATTCAGCCGCATTTGGCCATTTTGTAATCCACAGAGATATCATAATACAAACTTTGCAGTCCTTTATCACATTTATTATTTGTATGATCATTTATATGTTATAAACCTTTGATCCTACACACACATTAGCGGTGTTTCCTAGACTAGCCAAGTCAGGAACATTACAGATTCAAGTGGCAAAATTGACCTCCGAGCGCCAGTTTGAAAAAGAAGCGGAACGCGGAGCTGGAGTACTGGCAGTCCCCAGAAAATTTGACAGTCAGGAAGCTTAAGGCCAGGTCTTTTGGTTTTGTTGTTTTAGATGTTATGTATAAAGCATATCTTAATATGTAATTATTCAGGTAGTAAAGCCTCAGCTACTTTATGTAGGGCTAGTTTTGAAATTAGGGTAGAAGATTCCGGTTTTGTGGAGAACACTGCTCTAGATACAGCAGAAACTCAAATATGTATTTGCACTAAAGGCTTGACCTCGACTTTTTAATATAATCTTCTAAGCATTTTTGTAAAAAAAAAAAAACATTTCCATAAAATTTGTAAAGCAATCACTTTAATACAATGCAAAATTATTTTGAAACTATACATTATGAAATAGTCTTATTTCATGAATCTCATTATAGAAGATACATTGTTAAAAGTTTGAAATATATTCTCAACCTTCCCCTCCTCCTTTCTGGGATGTGTTATGTGGGTGCATGTGTGTGAAAGAACTCTGGGATGCATCTATCTTGTGTCATCTTGGATTTGCCTCTCTCTCTCTGTCTCTCTCTACAATCATGAGCAATGTTACAACTCCAAAATAGGTGACAAGTAGTCCTAGGCTAATCACAATGCACACATGATACATCTATTGATCTCAAATGAGAAAGTCTCTCCTTAGTATGCAATCCTTGGAATCTAATGAGCAAGTAAAGACTCTCGTCTTGAAGGAGACTATGTAGGACCACATTATAGAAAAAGTGATTGACCCATCTATCATCTACATTTGACATATTCCAACATCAAATCAATTTATCCTTGAAAGGAAAAGACACACTAAGATATTGATACAAATTATGGGGCTTGTAAACCTAGATGAGTTTATCCTACCGCCACAACTGATCTCTACAAATGGGGCATTAAGTATGCAAATTCAGTGTGTAAAGATCATCCTCTATATTTCAATGTTGAAGCCCTTGAATTATAGACTAATCAAAATGTAGTAGGCCAAATTCCCTTAACAAACCCTGCCAATTTATTCAAGTTCTGGCATCTTTGTCCCATAAATCTTGCCATTGAAAATTCATTTCTTTGCTAGCCTCTTAGGGAGCAATCTGGCTAAGTGTATTAGAGTAGACAATTGAGTTTTCATCATCCAAATGGAGTGACGAGCTAAATCAATTCATCTTCTATAACCAATCCCAATGCAACTCTCCTCCAAGCTTCCCATATTCTACACAACACAAAGGAACCATCAATCTTGCAACGATGTGGAGCAACAACAATATCATTAATAGAAAGCTCCCCTAAACCCTAGACCTTTCGTAAATGTTGACTTGGTATATTTTTTAAGAACATTTCCAAAGCTCATCTTCAAAGAAGCATTGCATAATCCACTTGACATATAACATTGATTCTTAAAATTTGATATCAATGAGACTTAACCCATTTTAATCCTTAGAAAAGATACATATTTCCCACAAAATTAGCCAGTGAAATCTAATACCTCCAAAGACAAAAGGAAGGAATCCTTTCACTATCTATTCAAACCAAAAAAAAAAAACATAATAAATAAACCATCCAAGTTTTATTCCTTTATACCATTAACTCTAAATTTTCCAAAATTTCAAATTTCAACGCTACTAAGATCACAACGATTTGGATCATAGTGGATGTCCACTTCTAAGAGAAATATCTGCTGGGCTAAACGTCATATAATCAATTTAAATCAACTACACTTTTCATGACGGCGTGGAAATCTTTTATATATAATAGCATGGGGATTCGTTATAATCTTATGTGCGTACTAACATTTGACTTCTACTAATTAAGAGAAACGAATGGTGGTAATGCCTCTCTCGGTACAAACAATAAAATAAAGTAATATAGAATATTTTTGTAAGGACGAAGACGAGTACGAGTACGAGAAAAGTTAAAGCGCCGTGCACCCTCCCTCGTAATGTACATTTCGGATTCCAAACGTATATACCATTCTGGGTGGGGAACATATTATCAAATTGGTATGAATGACGTGCACGATAAAATTTGTTCAAATTGGATCACTTTCCCGTAAAGTTTCAAAGTAGAAATTTAGGTGTATGGTATACATATTATCAGATTGGTATGAATGATGTGCATGATTTTAAATTGGATTATTTTTT
>JASDQU010100789.1:0-19725 GCA_032191745.1 Picea mariana
GATTTTCTTCTACATGATGTGCTTTATCTTCCTAAGCTGCAAAGAAACTTGTTTCCCCTTGTGAACATTCGATAGCAAGACCACTCTATTTATATATTTGGTGGTAAAGTTGAGATAAGGAAGGATTTTAACAACATGGTTTCCATGACCGGAGTGGAAGATGCAATATTTTTGAAGATGAAAGGGACATATTCTCATGCATAGAATTTTGCATACCTCTCTCATCACAATGAAGGTACAATGCCATCTAGTCTCTTGTGGCATGCTAGATTTGGTTATATTAATTATGATAGTCTTCATTTGATGAAAAATAATGGTGTTTCAAGTTTTCCTACTATTCCTAGGAACTTAAAGCAATGTGATGCTTGTATCCTTGGAAAGCATAACAAACAACCATTTCATGATTCTACTTCCAAAGCATGTAGAAAACTTGAACTAATACATTTTGAATTATGTGGCCCTATTTTTGTTCTTCCTGCAAATGGTAATAAATATACCATGTATTTTACTGATGATTACACTAGGATGTGTTGGGTGTACTTTCTAAAAGAAAAATAACAAGCTTTTGAAACTTTTAAAAATTTTCATGTATGGATACAAAATGAAGCTCAGTCTTGTATTGTCTCTCTTCTCACTAATAATGGAAGAGAATATTCATCTAATGAATTTGAAAACTATCTATGCCAACATGGGATCAAACATCAAACCAAAGTTCCACACAATTCTCAACAGAATGGTGTAGCTGGAAGAATGAACGAGACTCTCCTGAACATGGTTCGTTTCCTGATGTTTTTAATGTTTTGGGATGATGCAGTTATATGTGTATTTTATGTGAAAAACGAGTGTCCATATAATGCTCTTGAAAACAAAATTATGTATGAAATGTCATATGGACGCATTCCTTCACTGAGGCATATCGAGGTCTTTGGTTCCACCTGTTATCCCTTAATTCCTAAGGAACAAAGAAACGATATTTATGCACGGAGTTTGAATTTCATCTTCTTAGGGTACTCAAATACCACCAAGGGATATCATCTTTATGATGAGGTAAGTAAGAAATTCATTCTTTCCAGAGATGTAATCTTTCTTGAATCCTCCAAGAATGAAAAACTTATTGAGAGGAAGCTTGATCATCTGGAAAAATTCACTCATGTAAAGATATATCATGAATTTGATGATGAGATCCCACATATTGAAGGTGGGATCCCTATCTTGGATCAATCTCTAGAATCTCCTTTTGAAGCACCATCTCCCCCTCATGAAGAAGTTTCAACCACTTCATCATAACCTAAAGTTCATTTGGATGATGTGATTGAGAGGATTGAAAGACTGAGTCTTGATGAGAATTAAACACCATATCAATCAGTTGAGCAACCTAGACCATCTCATAACGTCCATCAAAATCTCTCATAAAAAAACTTGAAATTGTTTATTGTGATGAGGTCAGAAAGACAAGAACCAGAAGTTCCTCAAGATAAGATGGGCGTGATGTAGATAATTCAAATTCAAGTGATGTAGATGAGATGGATGTTTCATATGATCATGATTTTAATTGAGATACTAACTTTGAACCAACTTTCCTTTGAAGAAGTGATCCAGATTAATTTCAGAACGAAATGAAAGCAGAGATATTACAATGAAATACTCATAAAAAATGCTAGAAATAGAGAGATACAGAAATACATGATTTCTATTAATGAAAGAAATGTACAGAGACTGTAAAATTACAGAGTGCAAGACTCACTATAATGGTGGCAGCTTTATCTCTGAGAAGAGATGTGATGAATAAGCTCATTTGCAAGAAGAAGGTGATTACAATGAGGCTTTGAAGGCCTTTTTATGATAAACATGAATGCCAAAACCCTAGACATCCAAAAACCTAACCCTAGGATATGAAGCGCCAAAATTCATGTGGGCCCCGTTGGGGTAAGTTAGTACATTAACTTCCTGGGTTCATAATGTTTGCATACGATCTCTATTTTAGGCACGTGATAGCCCGTTGGAAAGTTCTTTTCAAGAAATATGCATTATGTCATCAAACTCTGACTCCATCTACAATTTGACTGTGGAAAGACAAAAAAATATTGTTTAGAGCCTCAAAACAGCCATGGAAGTACAGAAAGATGTAATGACATGAAAAATTCCAAAATAAGCTAGTTGGAATAGGTGGGTAGCCACCAATATCCACCTGGATGTTGTGTAGGGCTTAAAGACAACCCTGTAAGTGCAGAACCCACAATTACAAAGAAATGTCCCCATTACAGAGAAAAGTGTTGAACTGAAAATTGTCTAGATGAGCCAGTTGGCAGTTGGAACAGGTGGGTGGTCACCAATATCCACCTGGATCAAACCTCCCCCCTTAGGAAGAAATGGTCTCCATTGCATTGAGTGCCCAAGGAAGAGGAGAAAGCATTTTATGAATTAGAATCTTAGTGAGTTGTGTGCCTTGTTGGATAAGTTGTGTTGCTTGGTCTGTGGAAGGCTGTCAGGAACCTGTTGTTGGTAGGGTTGAATCTATTCCACCAACCTGTTGTCTCTGGTCTTGACGGGGCATTGTGTAGGAACCATCGTAGGTGAAGAAACAATTTCTGCAATCTTCTTCTATTGGATAGAAGGTGTTGATGATGCAGTGGTTGCAGGGGCCTTCTATTCATCCTTTGAACACACTATCAAAAGGTTGATTTTTTCAGTATGAGAGATTACCTTGCGGCATTGTTTTGGTGGAACAATAGTCAAAACTACATCTAGTATCATGTAGAGCTGACCCCCTAGAGTAATAATGACACTACAGGGTTGAGACTCATAAGCAACATGACGTTTTCACATATATGGTTGGCCCAAAACAACATCATAGACATCAAGAGGGGCAACATCACACACTACCTCATCCTTGAATGGATGGATGCCATAGGATAGGTGGCACTGTTGGCTGACATGGATATCTCGTCCCTGGTGAAGCCATCTGATGTTGTATGGATGCAGGTGTGGTGTTATCGACAACCCCAATTGTTTGATGACCTCAACTGAGATGAGGTCTTCTAGTTGTCGTTATCAACAATGAAATGCAATGGGGTCCCCTTTACCCACATCCATGAATGGAAGAGGTGTTCCCCCTCTTCAGGATCTACTGGTTCTTTTGGTTGAATTGTTTTAGTCGTGACAGTAGCAGTGGGGTCTGCGTGGATGATCTATATTTTTTCAATATTTTTTGGATCGTATTCCAAATCAGGGTTCGACTCCTTGTCTTTGACCTCGGCCACCAATGACTGTTTCGAGTGACATTCATCAGTGTTTTTCCAGGGGATTTTGTGGAAGTTGCACCACTTCCCAATGTCATTATTCGTCTTTCCCTTACCCTTCTTTTCCTGTGTCTTGGAGTGGTTTTCTGGAGGCTGTTGGTTAGGTCCATATTTACCATGCTTTGGTTGTTGTGGATTTGTATACCCGAACTCCCATTTGTTCTGGTGCCTAAATTTCTACTCGATTTTGACAACATATTGATAGGCCACTCCCAATGATGAGATGTGTAGGAAATCCATTTCGGTTTGGATGTACCTATGCAGATCCCCATGGTATTTTAGAACCAAATGTCGCTCGGAGTATTTGATACCCAGCTTGGTGCGCAAGGTATGGAAATTATTTGTGAACTCTGAAACTGTTTGGCTCTTCTCTTTCCACAGTGTGGTCCATCTCATGCATTGGTATTCATAGTTATATACAAGGTAGTATTGTTCCTTGACCGCATCCAAAAAAATATCCCAAGTGGGCTCGACCCCATATATTCCAGATTCCTCTGTGGAAATTTTCTCCCAGTAATTTTCCCACCAATGTTTGACATGGGGGAGAGCCTTGAGGAGTGCGAAGGTGATCTTTTCACTTTCAAAAATATTGTGAACAAATAAATAACCTTCTATCAGATTCAACCATTGTTCTAAGGCATTCACATCTATATGACCTTCAAATATGGGAATATAAAAATTAACTTGTACCTTGAAGGGAGAGGTTCCTCCAAAGTGGCAACTTGATGAAGATGTGCATGTCGCTATCGGTAAGTGTTGAAGGATATGGGAAAAATTCTCCATAATTTCATCCCTATGTTGCGCGATAGCTTTCTCAAGTAGGTTAATATAATCTTTTTCTCCATTGTATTTATTTTTTGCCACCATAGAGGGTTTCTTGGGTGTGTGAGAATGATTTTCCTCAAGAGACACAAGCTTGAGACCCAACTTGTTATGCTTGAACCTTGTCAGGGACATGCATTAAAAAATGATCAAGAGAAGCCTACTTTGATACCGTTGATCCAAATTAATTTCGAAATGAGATGAAAGTAGAGATATTACAATGAAATACTCATAAAAAATTCCAGAAACTGATAGATATAGCAATACATGATTTCTATTAATGAAAGAAATGTACAGAGACTGTAAAATTACAGATTGTAAGACTCGTTAAAATGGTGGCAGCTTTATCTCTGAAAAGATATGTGACGGCTACGCTCATTCGCAAGAAGAGGGTGATTGCAATGAGGCTTTGAAGGCCCTTTTATGATAAACATGAATTCCAAAACCCTAGACATCCAAAAACCTAACCTTAGGAGATGAAGCACCAAAAGTCATGTGGGACCCGTTGGGGTAAGTTAGTACATTAACTTCCTGGGGTCGTATCTTTTGCATACAATCTTCATTTTTAGGTGTGTGATAGCCCGTTGGAAAGTTATTTTCGAGAACTATGCATTATTTTGTCAAACTCTGACTTCGTCTACATTTTAATTGTGGCAAGCCAAGAAAACACTGTTTAGAGCCCCAAAATGGCCCTAGAAGTAAAAAAAGATGTATTGACATGAAAACTTCCAAAATAAGCCAATTGGAATAGGTGGGCAGCCACCAACATCCACCTGGATGTTGTGTAGGGATTAAATACTATCTCATAAGTGTAGAACCCACAATTACAAAGAAATGTCCCCATTACAAAGAAACATGTTGAACTAAAAATTATCCAGATGAGCCAGTTGGAAGTTGGAACAGGTGGGTGGCCAATGATATCCACCTAGATCAAGAAGCCACTTCTTATGATGAGTGGAAAGAATCCATGCAGAAGGAATATGATGCTCTCATCAAGAATGGGATGTGGAAGTTGGTGGATCCTCCATTCGAAACCAAACCAATCAGTTGTAAGTGGGTATTCAAGAACAAGTACAAATCATATGGCTCACTTGACAAGAACAAAGCAAGGCTTGTAGAAAAAGGATTTGTAGAGAAAGAAGGTATTGATTATGTGGAGACTTTTTCCCCCACAACAAAATGGGTTACCATCCATACTCTATTTTCCTTGGAGGCATAGAATGGATGGAAAATTCATCAAATAGATGTGAATATTTCTTTCTTGAATGGAAACTTGAAAGAGAATATCTTCATGTCTTAGATAGAAAGTTTTGTTCGGAAGGGACAAGAATAAAAAGTATGTAATCTCATCAAATCATTATACAGCCTGAAACAAGCATCGCGAGCCTAGTATGAAAAGTTGATTGAGCATCTTATGGAATTGAATTTCAAGCACTTCAATCTTGACAATGCAACTTTGTTGGTCATGAAAGCTGGAAAATTTGTGGTATATCTTGTAGTGTATGTAGATGATATGTTGAAAATAGGGAACAACGAAACTTATATTGCATCCATAAAGAAAGAGTTGAAGAAAGGAATTGATATGATAGATTTGGGACATCTTCACTACTATTTGGGAATTGACATGATTGAAAATCCAAATTACATATTCGTGTTCCAAAAGAAGTATGTTGGATAATTGTTGAACAAGTTTGACATGGTTGAGTGTAATCTTATTTCTACTCAAATGGAACATAATTTGAAACTCACATTAAAAGAAGGGAATGAATTTGAGGATGCAATCAAGTACAAACAACTTGTGGGAAGTCTTATATATCTTACTACCACCAGACTAAACATTTCAATTATTGTTGGGATTCTTTCTAGATTCATGCAAAAACCTTGTGAAGGACATCGGTCTGCTACAAAAATAGTTCTATAATACTTGAAGGGAACTCAAGATTTTGGACTCAAGTACTCTAAGGTGGATGACTTCAACCCGATCGGATATTATGATTTAGAATTTGTTGGGGATAAAGAAATGGAGTGTCAAACTCATGCTATCTCATGAGTCTTGGATCAACAGTTGTCTCTTGGATATCACACAAATAGTTAGTTCCAATAGATTCCATAATAGAGGCAGAATATGCGGCAGTTGCAGAAGCAACGAAGGAGATTGTGTGGCTCGGGAAAATACTTGAATATTTGTAGGAGAAACAAGTGAATTATGCTCCTCTTCTAGTTGACAATACTTCTACAATAAATTTGGCCAATAATCTCATATTCCATGATCAAACTAATCACATCAAAACGAAGTATCACATGATTCAATATCATGTAGAGGCCAATACTATTCACTTAAGACATTGTTCCACAAATGAGAAAATTGTGGGAATCTTCACCAAAGTGCTTGAAAGAGAAAATTTTGAAAAGTTCATAATGATGCTTGGAATCACAAACACCCCTTTGGATTAAGGGGGGAATGTTGGACATGTAATCCTTGTGATTATGTTACTCATGTAAATATCATTGTAAATATCACTCAAGAGAAATATGAGCAATCACAGGTTATAGAAATTTGAGTCGCATGGAAGGTGAAGACCAACCATCACTCAAAGTTTTATTTGTAAATGTTTCATGTTAATGCAAATCATCAAGTGTGGAGTTACATTTTATTCCATACCTAGCGTGTCACAAACAACCAATTGCAATCCCATCTATGATATATCCCTCACCATGCCTATGAGGATGGAATGTTTGTTGGATTCAAAGCTTGGTTTTTTTGCTAATGTTCCTAGGCCAATGCCCAAGGACAAATTCAAGTGGATTGTGCTTCAATTGTCAACAAGAAAATATGTGTACTGCTTCCGCCTTCACAACTCATCTTTAGGAAGATTCAAACTAGGATCTTGAATTTCAATCCAAACCCAATGATTAATTACATATTGTGATAAATTAAATAATCTAAACAAAGATTATCCCTAAAACCGAATAGACAAGAAAATTAATTTGCATACTTACATGTCATGCAAAACTACATTAGAAGGGTAATGAAAGTTAACTTACTTGTTCTTGTTCCTAGGTTTTGTTCTTATTCTTGAAATGAGAAACAAACTCAACTTACTTGATAAGGGATATTCATTATATTTTGGAGTAGTGGCATGGACTACAGTGCCTTTTAGATTCACATTTGTCTATAAAATTCCTAGGCTATGTCCATGTTGTCCTAAACATTGTTACAAACCCAACATTTTTAATGACAAAAAATTTTGAATACTTTGTGACAAGTTGATGCGCTAAGTATCAAGCGAAAAACATTGGGATATGATGACTAGTTAATTTTTCATTTTTGACCTAGTCACTTCACTTGATGAGATTCAAGATTGAGCTCGAACAAGAATTGAAATACGAATATTGAACCTTTCTTCACTTCGACAAAGCTCAAAATTAATGTATAACAATAAAAATCTTGAGTAGCAATCCAAGTGCTATGTGAAACCATTTTAGCATTTTCCATGCTTGTAAATCAGTTTTTTCAAGGTGATTGAAGCTTCAAATAGCTCTAGGCTCAACGCATTGAATTTGGAAAGAAGTGTCCAATGTCTAGAGGTGAACATAAAGTGTAAAATCCAATCACATTAAAAAAAATCAAAATCAAATATAAATAATTTGAAAAAGAATCTTTTACAAAGCTTCGATTATAATTCACAATTAAACTCCATAAACTACAAACCAAACCAATAAGCAATCCAGGACCACGTCATTGCAATATACATGCCTTCGTCGATCAAGGACCACCTCATTGCAATACACATGCCATCGTCAAGTATAATAATAATAGCCAATCAACTACCACCTCATTGCAATATACATGCAATATAGATGCCTTGGTGAAGTGTAATAATTGAGCTAGATGCCTTAGTGAAGTATAATAATTGAAGTGTAATAATTGAGCTAGATGCCTTAGTGAAGTATAATAATTGAGGTATTGCGGCCACGGTAGTATATAAAAGCCCTAACTACTGCTACTGTCCACAGTTTGTTATACAGTAGATTATTTTGTTTCTTTCTGCGTGAAACTGAAAAGCCAAATGTCCAGGCCTCGTAATTGGCTATAAATCTGTCCAAACTCCTCTCGCTTCTCCACGCCTCTCTTACCAGACCCCAATTCGAAACTTGTGCATAGCACAGGTTCGTGCCCGTTCACAGCGATGTCAACTAAATCAAGTGGACGTCCACGCCCAGAGCTATCTCAATGGGATTGTTGAAGAGCTCATGTCCAGGGGAGGTCAAATGCAGGACAAGTATAATGAATATTCTGCCTCCCGACCACAAGTGTCTGAGCTCTGCTTTTTCCAGGTGCGTGAACCTTCAATCCCACTTACTCATATTCTGAAGCCTTAGAATCTAGGATATATATTTTATCAGCTTTCTAATTTCTTATTTTCTTGGCTGGATTCTCTAAGTTGCGCATTCTATCAGCTTTCTAAATTCTCATTTTCTTGTGCTGGATTTTCTAAATTGCGTAACACTTACTCGTATTCTGTAGATGGACCTTCAATTATGCCAAATCCGTCGCCTATCCACAAAATAAGAGAGTTATGATCAACCCAACCACACCGTGATTGGATTCATTATATAGTTTTCTGACAACGATATCAGATCGTAAACCATGACGTACCAGCGATGGTCCTGACAAGCATGATGGAAATTGCCAAAGAACTTTCTTGTTTATATCTTCTGAGTAAAGCCACGCACGGTCATGACAAGCATGATTGAAATTGCCAAAAAAAATTCGAGATGCCCATTATCAGACCGCGCGTGCCTGATTTACTCAGAAGATATAAACAAGCTGGTTCTGTTTTCGACGGGCTTCAATGAAAAAGTCCGTAACTGGAGGTATTATCTGGTCCACTCTTGTCATCGGCTGTTGGCCTTGAAAAAGTGCAGCTTACAGGTAATCAATTATCTCTTTGGCATGTAACAGCTTTTCGTAGTAACAAATAACTTGTCTGCCCTATGCTTTTGTTACAGAGAGATTGCGGGGACGGAAGTGCGAGCAATGATTTTAAGGCTTCTGGCTGCAATTTCTGAAGCTCTCGAGCTCCCATCTGATTACCTGAATATAATCTTTGGAAAACCCAATCACTGTACGTTTACAAATTACTATCCCACATGCCCAAACCAAGATATTACCCTTGGTGTTTAGGTCATTCAGCGGCCTGCATGTAATAAAAAATGGCGAGTGCGTCGCCGTGCTTTCGTCGTCAATTTGGGAGTTCGATTGTTGGTAATTCGTAATTCGTATGTGGTAATATGAAACGTTTGGTTGTAGGGTTTAATTCTATTTAATCATTTAAATGTGGCAATTACATATCTTTACAGTAATTTTTTAATGTGATTAGGTAAATGTTAAAAAGTAAACATGTTAAGGGATGTCTTGATAAATGCAAGAAAGTTATGAACAGTAAATCTGACCCATTGATTTTGGAGGACGACTAAGAATATGCCAGCTTCTTCAATGCATAGCCATCAAATTAGGGTTTAAGATTAAATAAAGTTAAAAGATCATTAATTGTGCCCATTATCAATACCTGTACTCTAATTAACAAGAGCAAAACAAATTCAAGATATATTTCCATGATTTAAAAACTTGACAATCATATTATTAATGCTATTCATTTGTCAGGCTGTCAACAATGGGAGATTCAGGAGTGCTTTCCATCCACGTTCTATAGCCCTTCATATGACGCCTCCTCAGTCCTGCAGCGTCCATGGTTGACGATAAGCATCCAGCTCCCTATAAAGGATATAAGGTTGGAGAATTCTTCGGAATGTTCTGGACCAACAAAATAAGAGGCAGATCCGTGTCAGATTATTTCAAGATCGAATATCCGGAAAATAATGGGGAATGAAAGTCATTGCCATCGTTCTCATTACAGTGATCTTCTTGAATGGCCAAGTGTCCTTCCCACTTCCACTATTGATATGGATATCAGGAACATTACGTGGTTTCATTTAACCACATTACCTTATGTAGGGGAGAGTGCTTTCACTTTTTGTAAATATACCGAATTAAATGGATTCTGGAATTATCTGCCTCAGAATCCCTTGGTCGTGTGCATTTATGTATATTTTCACCTAAAGTATATATATAAAATTGGAAAACAAATTGGATATCTAGTCCATAAAAAAAGATATGAATAAACAAATAGAAATGGACCATAAAGTCTTGAACTTCATAATTTTTGATATAAAAGAACAACAAGAGGAGGATATCCTAGCAATAGTAAAAGAATAATTAAATAATAAATTACAAATTAATACAACTTACCTCATAGAAGCAAAGAGGCTAGGAAAAATAATTGATCACAAAGATAGGTTGATCAATGTCAAAGTAAATTGTAATGACCATAAATATAGCATACTGAGTAAATCTCTGAGCTTAAAAGGGTCACGAATATTTATAAATGAAGACCCCATTCATGAAGACCAAGTTGAATTAAAGAAGTTCAAAAGGTAAAAGAAGCCACAAAAGAAGGAAAATGGGAAATAATTAGCAATCGAAAAGTTATTGTTAGGGATAGAGACCGGGATAGAAAATGGAAAATAAATAGAAATCGAAAAGTTATTGTTAGGGATAGAGACCAGAAGGATAATAATAAATAGAAATTTGGAACACTCGCGATCCTTTTTTGGAATTGTCGTGCCTTTCCATGGCGCAAAGGTCCTATGGTAAGTTGGATCCCGAGTGATATTGATATTATTTTTCTAGTTGAAACTTGGGAGCATGAGGAGTCTAAGGTCCCTAACATAGAAGGGTTTTTCTTGTGGTCGACATGGAACAAAAAGTCCCACTGTAGAGGGATAGGAGGCATAGCTTTTTATATTAGAAAGATCATTTCTCCTCACATTCAACTTCATAAGATCGACCCTCTCAATCAGTACATTTGGATAGAAATTTCAGACACCAATGCTAAGAAGATGTATATAGCAATTCGTTATTTTGCACCTATTAATTCTACTTTTTATAAGAAAAACAATCTAGATAACAATTGTCCCTATAATAATTTAGACCAAGATATTTATAGTTTGAAAAATGAAGCTAATATCCTCGTGCTAGGAGACTTTAATGCTAGGAATGCAACTAAACAAGCTACTCTTTTAAGTATTGATTCTAACCATAATCATTTATGGCTAGATGAGGACCTTGTTTTATCTAATAGCTACAAAAGAAGCTATAAAGAACTAATTGAGAATTTGTTTGGTACTGAGTTGGTCAAGCTCTACAACTCTCAAGACCTAATAATTTGCAATGGAGTAATGAAGTGGCCAAACTCCAACCAAATGACTTGTATTCATGGGCTAAGTAGTAGTGTCGTAGATTATGTGATATATGATATCCCCGTTTCCAACCAAATAGTAACTTTTGACCTTTTAAATGACCATGAACCTGACTCTCATCGTAAAACTTTAACCCTAACTCTAAAATTTGCCATGCACATGAGCGTCATTGAAGAGAATTCTGATAATCAAAGGAAATTGACATTTTCTTAAAGGATTTAAATAGTAAATTAAATATCCTAACTTATAAGGACAACATTGAAGAACTCTATCATAATTTTACAACTACCCTTTCTACTTCTATTAACAAGTTCTCTTTCGAGATGTCTTGTAAAAAGAATAATAGAACGACCAACCCTTGGTATGATAAAGAATGTAAAATTTCTAAGAAATCCATTAGGGATGCTTATAATGATTCCTTAAGACTCGATAAGACCAATATGTACAAATCCCTAATTAAAAGGAAAAAATGTACTATATCAATAAAAGGAAAGAGCAACTTTCACAACTATCTAAGCTAGATCCTAAGAAGTTCTAGAGCCAAATTCTAAACCACAATACTAAAGAAAATAATATGATTTCCTTAAGGGACGGCAATTCCTACCTTAAAAGTATTTACGAGTTTCCTAATACCATGGACACCATTCCTATTGTCCCTACAGAGGATGAAGTTTTTTCTTTAGATGACATAGAGTTTAGGGTTAAGTGACTTGCAAATGGGAAAGCTAAGGAATTTGAAGGCTAGGCCTATCATTATCCCTCACATACACAAACTCTTGAATTTAGCATTCAAGCAAGGCTTCCCTAAACCCTAGACACAAAGCCTCATTGTTTCTATTTTTAAAAATTGGGATAGAAACATTCCCTCTAATTATAGGACCATTATGATTAGCCCAATTTTAGCCAAGATTTATGGAATTATTTTGGAAAAGAAGATTATCCTTTAGCTAGAAAGTCACGGTAAAAGAGCTAAATGCCAGGTCAGGTTTAGGAGGTATCATTCAACTATGTACCATCTTGTTACCTTTAGGATCATTGCAGAGGAGTTCCGCAATACTGGAACCAATCTCTTTTATTGTTTTGTTGACTTTAGAAAAGCTTTTGACATGGTTCCTAGGAAAAACCTTTGGAATAGGTTGGAAGAGATAAAAGTGCCTCTCGAGTTGAGGGTTGTTGCAATAAGGATGTATGAGAACGTTATTGATAAGTTTAAAAACATCGAGGGTTAGTCAAAAAAGATTAACTGCAATGTTGGAGTCAAATAAGGTTGTCCCTTGTCCCCTACCCTTTTTGGCATATACATTGACAAATTAGAAGATTTCTTGGAAAAAGCAGGTTGTGTCGGCCCTACTCTCATTGGTATAGTGATCAATATTCTTCTTTATGTTGATGATATAGTTCTTATGGAAAGGAGTCCCCATGATCTTGAAAACCAACTAAGAATCCTCAAGGATTTTTGCTCCAATATGGGTATGATTGTTAATACTGATAAGACTAAGGTCATGATTATTAAATCCAATAATATTTCTTATGATACCTTTGTATATGACAACAACAACTTGGAGGAAGTAACTTCATACAAATATCTTGAAATTGATATTCACCACAAGCTCAACTAGAATTAGAGAATTGAGAAAAGGATTATTGGGGGATGAAAATCTTATTATGGGCTTGAAAACAATTGTAAATCTGTCAATCTTTAGAGTTGGGATAAGAAGAAAATTCTCTTTGAGACTCTTGTTACACATTTTATTCTTTATGGATGTGAAGTCTAGGGATGTAGTATCTCTCGTGAATCCTGGAGAAAGATAGAGAAAATACAAAATAATTCTATAACCTATAATCTCAAAATTAAAGGAAATACTCCCTATCCCATCCTCCTCTTAGAAACAAGCCTCTCTCCCATTGAGAACATGGCTATGACTAGATACCTAATGTATAAGAACAAGTTAAACGACATGGAAGACAAGAGGCTTCCTAAAATTTCTTTAAATTCGAGTCGTAACCACCATTGAATCAAGCGAGGATGACATAAAGATGCCCAGTCTTGGATAAAATATTGGGGAATCATGGAAGATGCCATTTTGCAGAATAAAGATACTATTAAAATTATCATCAAATCAAAATTTAAGGAGAAAATGCGGTGTGATAAAGATTTAGAGGAAAAAATAAAAGTAAGGTATTATAAGGATGTAATCAACCCTAATCTAGAAGATCAAAATTATTTATCTATTTTGACAAGTGTAAAGAAAAAAATAAAAATTGCTAAGATAAGAACAAATTATCACGAGCTCCATACTGAAACTGGGAGTTGGTTAATTCCTAAAACACCATGGGATGAAAGAGTGTGTCACATTTATGACACTAAGAAGGTTGAACATGAAAAGCACTTTCACTTAGATTGTCTATCTTATACCCAGATTAGATTTTATTTTCAAAATATTTCTCACACTACCAACCTTCCTAACCTATTAACTCAACAAAACTATGATGATATTGGAAAGCTTCTCTTAATGTTTTTCGAGAACAGAAACAAAATTCTAAAGAATCGCAAGTAATCACTTACCGTCTTAAGGTATGATAGACCAGTTCGGTCTTAGCAGACGTTAATCATCATCATTATTTTATTTTATTTTCGGAGAAAAAAACATAAATTTTATTAAAATATATAAAATTTGCATTATGAAGAATGCATGTTGATGAATACATTTAGTCCTTTAGCCTCTTAGCCACATAAGCTAGCACAAATTTCAAAATACAGAGTCCTCAAAAACTTTCCCTTTATATTGGGCATTTATGTAAAAAAATCTCAAACTAAAAAAACCCTGATTAAACAGGAATAAAAAATTCTGTGAAAAAAAACTCTTTACTGTTGATCATAGCACTATATATGTCGACTGGAAAAAAAGGAGACCCCTCCCAATAAATATGATAGCCATCATCTGTCCAAAAAGATTGTAATCGGCTAAAAAGATCCATTGCCAAAGAGAGGAGGAGCATATTATTATTATTCTGTTAGCTAGTTCACCTTTAGATATAAGTCCTTTGCTCTTATTAATGTATGCGGAAGGCTAAAGAAGAATCGGAAACATTTTGTTGTTGACATTTTATTAATTTACTTTTGATTATAAATATTTGCATTGTTAAATCTTATATATAACAAATAAAATAATTATTTTTTTATCAAATATAAATTTATTTTATCAGAAATGTTATTGGTTATAAGTTAATAACTTTGAGGTTGTATTATTGTTGTTTTGTGAAAAAAAAAAAATTTCGTTCCTACATAACCTAAGCTATTTAACATAGGAAGTCAAGAATAATACTTTTTGGTTCTCTAAGTTTGCACACATTTAATTCTTTTGTAGAATCTTTATGCAATAAAATAATTCTACATTTAATTCATTAGCATTTCCTAATTTGTCAAATGCAAAAGCAAGTAGTGATAGCACTAGTATCAAGGGTTAGTTCAAGTGGTCTTGAGCTAGATATAAGATCTCTTATCTCTCTTCTAAAGTTGGGGAAGTCGCGAGTTCAACTCTCTTGATCCCCTTAGGGTTAGGCTCTGTTACCCTCCCCCCCACCCCATGCATAGGGGTAACTAGAGGATATCATGTCTCATGGCCCACAAAGGAGGAAATGATCCCAGCCATGATTATGATCAACATGTCCACATATGGTAGTCCAACAACCAACCTCATTCACCTTTAGAGCTATAGGTCAACAAGGCTCATCACATCTTAGCAACCCAGAGTATGGGAGATGGTAAGTCGTCATCACCATGAGGTATGTTAGTCCTTCTTTCATGCTAAGTATTGTTCTTAATTTGTCGAGCACGTGGATGAGGATCTTTGGTTGAAGTTGGATAATGGATCATTGGTTTGGGAAATTGTTTCAGTTGCCTTGTTTTACCTTGGCAATTTGCTTATATGCCCTAGTCCCATGTTGTCACCACCCAAGGAAAAGGGGTACTATTGGGGGGGACTCTCAAGGATAACGTTATGTTCCCCTCCATACAACACTTTCCATCCTAGATCCTCTCATAGTGTACTAAAATTCAACAATAGGTCATGGTCCATTCTCTCATGAGAAGAGTAGTTGAAATCCTAGAGGTTTCTTTGCAACTGCAATGAAAATAATAAGAAAATGATGCTAAAGCAAGAAAGGAATGATAGCAAAGAGAACCAACAAAATTTGGTCCAAACTTGAGCTCTACTCTTTCAATGTTCGCTCAGGTCCAAAAAATGCAATGTTAATGGCTTGAAACCTTACAAATGGGATTTGCAAATATATAATAAATCATGACTTTGAGAAAGGAAGATAAGGGGGATTGGAAACAATATCATGTAAATATGGGGTAACTCAAGAGAGAGCGCACCCTCCACAAAGGCGCTCATAGAAATGAATTCAATGACACCATTAGCCATGAAGTAAGTCCTAAAACCATATCACTATCACACTTACTCTTGAAGGGTTTTTACTTTCCCTTGTCACTCTCAGAACCTATCCCTCTACCTGGGTTATTTTATTTCTTGTCTAGGTGGCACACCTAATAGGGTTGGATGAAGGCCCTTCCATACTTAAACTTGGTAACTCACATGGGGTCCTGGGTTGGTCTGATGCTTGAAGGTGATACTAAGGTGAATTGTCTTACATGGTTTATATCTTAAGTTGCAACTTACTTTTCATGTCTTAAGGACTAATATTTCTTATGAAGTTTGGCTAACAATGTTTTATACTTTGATTTGTTTTAGATGGCCCTGGCATGGCTCTTTGCGGGACATCCTAGGGTTGTACCCAGGACATTGTGTCTTTATTGCAGGACCTGGGCACGTGTGATGGAGAGCAGTGTGTCATCAAGTGACTCACCACCCTTATATATTGGATCTCACATATTCATAACCCTGGATGATGAATAGATGGGACTTAGTTTGAGCAGATTCAGTCATTATGGCACATTAATGGGCTGGAAGTCCCACAGGATGGGCAGAGTACCCTAGGGCCTATTTACATAGAGGATAGAGGACGTTGCAAAAACAATGACTCAGGAATTATTTATATATGAGATGAAACTCTCCTCTCCTTGGATGCAACACATTGAGGCCCTTGACGTCACCCTCTTGACCTTGATGTCATCTTCTAGGGTTTGACACCCTTAGGGTTTAATGGATGGATGGGTACCGAAGATGACTTGGCATGACCTTGGCTAAGAAGGCACCTCACTTGACATATACTTCACCTTGGAGGATTCCACGTGGACTTTGGAGGCCCTACTGTAGCCTTTGGAGCCATGACATCCCCTTGCCTATCCTTGACGTCTCACATGTGTGTGCTAGTTTTGATTGTATTTGCATTTATTACACATTGTAAAGCTCAAATGAGCAATTGGACCCACTTGTATTATGTTGTTGAAAAATTGTGTGGACAAATATGTGAGGTTAGCCTCCAATAAAAAGGTTAAACCTCACTTTCATTTTATCATCATATTTCACTCACCTTTGTGAGTAGCACTTCCAAAATTTTCACCCTCTTTGGGGTAACTAGTCTCTCTCTCTCAAGCACTTGTCTTGGAAAGGTCTCTTGTGGATGGATTTGTCAATTTTGGATGGATATTTCTACAATTAGGATTACATTCTATTGGTTTCTTGGATGAAGTGTATTTTCTACAATTTATTTTCATGTTATTAATGTATATGGTGAAATTGTTATTTGTTGCAAGGAATCTTGTTTGATGAAACCCTAATAGAGGAACATAAGTGCTGCTTCCTCTCACAAGGTTATATTTGTCTAAAAATTGGTTAATT
Source organism: Picea mariana (assembly GCA_032191745.1). Classification (NCBI taxonomy): domain Eukaryota; kingdom Viridiplantae; phylum Streptophyta; class Pinopsida; order Pinales; family Pinaceae; genus Picea; species Picea mariana. Next base: position 17,249 of record JASDQU010100789.1, read on the forward strand.
TTCCTTGCTAGGGTTAGAACCCTATATCCTTAAAGTGATAGCACCTTAGGATTTTATCCCTAGACTTTTTACCTTTGACCTAGTTGAAGCTACAAGAAGGGAGGAACAACTTCTAGGGCCCAAATGTGCTTGCACCCTAGAATTTCTTCTCCTCAAGATCTAAAACCTAAGGCCAGAATGTGCTTGCACCTTAGGGTTTAGATCATACCTCTTGGTTTCAAGTAGGCCAACCTTCAAGCTTAGTTTCATTTGAAAGACTCTATAACCCTTAAAAAAACTATTCTTAAGGCATTCTCATGGTGAATTGATTAATGAACTCACTCTCTCAAAACTCTCAAGCTTTCTACTAACTACGCTAATACTAACTTTAACAAACTTACAAAATAATTTTCTATCGTTAATAAAGGTTTGCTACAACCATATGAAATTACTTTAATGTGTTGCATACACTCATATAAAGGTGGCTTAACTCATTCATAAATTGTCTCTTACAATTGGATAGTATTCTATTGGTTGCATGCTTAATTTTCATGGTCAATTGTGGCATTTCTGAGCACTTATTATTGTTGGTGTTACAAATTACTTATTGTTGTTATAAGATTGTCTTATTGCTGCAAATTGCAACAACAATAGCAATACAACTTGTCTAGTGTCTAAAAGAGGTGTTTATTGCATACTTGAGCTCAAAATTTGTTATATTGATGCTGTGAAGTGTTCTTGTTCTGGGTAGGTATCAAATCATCTTCAAACCTCTTATATTTCCTTGACCTATACCAATCTTTCGGTGATCAAGATAAGGGGCGATAAGATTGGTTAATAAATTTGTTATTTGATCCCTTGAGGTCATTGGGGAAGCCTCCCTTGTGGTAGACCTCTTCCATCACTAAAACAAGGGAATTCCTTACTAAGGTGACAGTGGTAGGTTCTTTCATGGTTATGCAAGATTTGGGAGTCTTGTGTTGGGTTTTTCATAAGTTCAAATCCTTCGAGCACATGTCCCCATGTTGGATCCAGATGTTACCCCCCCAATGCCTATGGGTAACTATAAGATATCATGTCTTGTGGTTTGTAATGGAGGACATGATCCCAACCATGATGATGATCAGCATGTCCACAGATGGTAGCCCAACAACCACCCTCATCTACCTTTACACCTATAGGTCAACCAAGGCTCATCACATTCAAGCAACTCAATGCATAAGATATTGTAAGCCATTATCACCATGAGGTATGTTATTCTTTATTTTATGCAAAGTTTTGTGCGTAATTTATTGGGATGTGGATGAGGATATTTGGTTGAATTTGGATAATGGATCATTGGTTTCGGAGATTGTGTTAGTTACCTATTTCACCTTGGTGGTCAACTTTTGTTCCCTATTCCTGTGTTGTCACCACCTGGGGAAAAGGGGTACTACTAGGGGGCCCTCTCAAGGGTAATGTTATGTTCATTCATACTTAACACTTTCCATCCTGGCTCCTCTCATAATGTACTAAACTTTCGCAATGGGTCATGGTCCATTCTCTAATGAGAAGAGGGATCAAAGGCCCAAATTATGTTTTGAAACTGTTGTGAAAAGAATAAGAAAATGATGCTAAAGAAATAAAGGAATGATAGCAAAGAGGACCAACAAAAGTCAGTCCAAACTTGAGCTCTACTCTTTCAGTGCTCACACTGGTCCAAAAAATGCAATGCTAATGCCTTTGAACCTTACAAAGGGGAATTGCAAATATATAATAAAGCATGACTTAGATAAGGGGGGATTGGAAAAAATAGCACGTAAATATGGGGTAACTCAAGAGCAAGTGCATCCTCCACAAAGGCGCTCATAGAAATGGATTCAATGACACTATTATCCATGAAGTAAGCCCTAAAAGAATATCACTATCACACTTACTCTGTTAGGGTCCTAACCCGCACATAGGTAGATCAATATATTTAGATGTAATAAAGGTCAATATTAATAAGGCCTTTCAATAAAATAGAATAAGGTGGATGTTGGATCATGTTGTCATTGATGCCAATGGTTTGATTGATTGATGTCAAGTGATTTATTGATGTCAAAGGATTGATTGATTGATGATTGATGTAATATAATATGTAATGTCCTTGATGAGAATGCATAGATAAAGATGGATCAATAAGTTGTCATTGATACATGATGAAGATGGATCGATGTGGTTTCATTGGTATATGATGAATTGTTGGAAAAATGTATAGATGACTCATTATTGTCTTATCATGATTGATAAGGTGCACAAATGGATGAACTCCAAAGTGGTCCCCTTATGGTGAAATCCCTCACGGGAAGATGCTTTGCGGTTTGAGTTATCCTAGAAGAATGGTTGGAGGACCCATGCTTGTATGTGGAATAACAAGATGAAGATCAAGGAAATTGTTGGTGAAACTATCCTAGATGGATAATGTTTGTCATGCCATTTCTAGTGGTATGTGGAATGTCACATAACTCCTCATGGTT
>JASDQU010100789.1:19825-37397 GCA_032191745.1 Picea mariana
ATGATGAGATTAGTAAAAGTTTTGAAACTATTGTCCATCTCAAGACCCAAATTGAAGAAGCCAAAAGAATAGAGGAACTATTGAAGATTCAAATAAATGAAAAGGAAGATTCATGTTGCAAGTTAGAAGCTGAAATTGTTGACCTTAGAAAGAAGGTGGAAAAGTCAAACAAATTATTGAATAGCTCACGAATCTTGGATGAGATCTTGGAAGGTCAAAGACCATCATGTGATAAATCATGTCTTGGATAAAAAGGAGAAGATACACATGCTGAAGAAAGCACCTCAAAGAAGCATGAAGTAAGCCCATCAAAGAAAGAAGATATTGTTGCAAAACAACCATCTACACAAGGCAAAGAAAATTTCAAAAGAACAAAGCAATGAAGAAATCAAGAAGACATTTTTGGGACACCAAAGCAAGGGTGTGAAAGTATTTTTCGTGGGCATTGTTATTCATGTAATGGATATGGTCACAAAGATTTTGAATGTAGATCTTATGAAAGAAGATATAATGGAAGATTCTATAACACCACAAGGTTTTGGAGATGTGATCAAATCGGACATATTTCTGTTCACTATAAATCTATGAGATGCTACAGCTGTAGTGGATTTGGCCACAAATCCCAGGAGTAATGGAACACAAGAAGAAATTCCATGATGAGAACTTCACATAGCATGGCTAGAAGAAGGAATGAAGTAAGAAAGGGAGACATCTTTGAAAAGATGGATACTCAGAGCTCAAGTTCTGAAGAGAAGGATCATCTACAGAAGTGGGTGAAAAAGACAGAGCAGCCAGATCAGAATGAAAGATTGAAGGGAAGTTCAAATGTGCCATTTACTAAGGCACACGCAGGTAACAATGGTGATAGTCACGTGTCCAAGCGTTCTGATCTTGAATAGGTCACGTACACACGCGCTCAGTTGTGCAGCAGGCCGCATGTCTGTTGTAAAGTCTTGGGAAAAAGGCAATGCACATGGCTTGGAGTTTGATGTGATGGTATAACTCTGTACTATAGAGTCTGACATTGTTTATTGCAGGTTCTGATACTATTTGCTGCAGGTTTTCATGGTTTTAAGTTAGATCACGCAAGGTTATGATATAAAATAAATCTTGGGTGCATGGCACTAACCCATGAGTATGGTTTGATGTTGATCTATTGGAGTACATGACTGGTACTTTTTGAATTTTCATTGCAATATCTTATGATGTATTATTGGAAGCATATGGTATTGTTGGATATCATGGTGCATGCATTTTTCATGTGGATGGGCTACACATTGAGACATGTAGATTGATAGTCATGTTGTACATCATTGGGGAATATTAGCTTATTGACGCATGGTTGATATACTTGCTTAGTGCAAGTAATGATGTATGATGGTACACTCATGGATGGTAGTTGTTTAGCATATTGATGGATGCACATTGTTTGGCATGTTTTTAGATGCACATGTTGGCATAGTGGTAGATGCACATGTTGGCATATGGTGGATACATTTCATGGATGATCTATTTTGGCACATCGTTGATGTACATGGTTGATGTACATGGGTGTTGTGGATGGTGGGCACATTTTGGTACATGATGTACTTGGTGGATATATTGTTCATGATTATCTATTTCATTGATGACATATCTTTTGTTTCATGATGTATGGTATGGCACAAGTTTGATGCATGAACAGGTCCAAGGATCGTCATATGGTAGCATATTGTTCATCCTGCAGAGAAGATAGGGGAAGACATACCCTTAGGGGGAGTCATTCTTCTTCCCATGATTCTAGGAGGAGATATTTATCAAATACATACCTAGAAAAGAGACCTATATTTGAAGAAAGAGCACAAAAGCATAATTCCATGGGGAGCAATGGTCACAGGGGGAGTATGTTCGATGTATCTTCAGCATTACGTCAAAGTGATATCCCTTGTTCAAAAGGGGAGAGATTATTCAGAGGAAGTTCAAAGGCATTCAGACAGGGGGAGCAGCTCCAAGGAAAATTAAAGCAAGGGGAGCAGCCCCAAGATGAGAATGGCCCTTTGCCATTGATGTCAAAGGGGGAGAGTTAATCACATTGATGTGATTGATGTTTATTGATGGGGAGAGATAGTCACATTGACTATTGATGTAGAGCATGTCGTATCTATGTGTTGACATCAATAATTGGTAATTGGTGTTGACATCAATGTTGGTATTGCCATCAATGCCAAAGGGGGAGACTGTTGGATCATGTTGTCATTGATGCCAATGGTTTGATTGATTGATGTCAAGTGATTGATTGATGTCAAATGATTGATTGATTGATGATTGATGTAATATAATATGTATTGTCCTTGATGAGAATGCATAGATGAAGATGGATCAATGAGTTGTCATTGATACACGATGAAGATGGATCGATGTGGTTTCATTGGTATATGATGAATTATTGAAAAAATGTATAGATGACTCATTATTGTCTTATCATGATTGATAAGGTGCACAAATGGATGAACTCCAAAGTGGTCCCCTTATGGTGAATTCCCTCACAGGAAGATGCTTCGTGGTTTGAGTTATCCTAGAAGAATGGTTGGAGGACCCATGCTTGTATGTGGAATAAGGAGATGAAGATCAAGGAAATTGTTAGTGAAACTATCCTAGATGGATAGTGCTTGTCATGCCATTTCTTGTGGTATGTGGAATGTCACATAACTCCTCATGGTTTGAGAGTTATGACCTTACGAAGATGAAGGACCCCCACATGAAGGCTTGAAGCCCCCAAGGTCAAAGAAGTCAAAGTGACCTAAAAGAAGAAATCGTTATTTAAATAATAAAGTAAAGTGACAAAGTCAAGGTGGATTATTTAAATAATAAAGAGAAGTGATCAAATCAAGAAATGATAAAGTAAGGTGACAAAATCAAGAAGGAATATTTATGAAAAGTGGTTAACCCTAAAAATAAGGAAAATAGGTTAAGTGACCTAGAAATGGGTTAATATTATTTAAATGATAAATTAAAGTGACAAATTCAAGGTGGATTATTTAAATAATCAAGAGAAGTGACAAAATCAAGAAATGATAAAGTACGGTGACAAAATCAAGAAGGAATATTTAAATGATAGAGTATTGGAGAACTTTCTATTTATGGAAAGTAGTTAACCCTAAAATAAGGAAAATAGGTTTAGTGACCTAGAAATGGGTTAAGTGACCTAAAAATGGGTTTAGTGACCTAGAGGATGAAAGTATAAATAATATAGCAATGGTCTCTTGTAGATCATCCTTTTTGTGGATCTATGGAGAGCTTCTTGTGAGAATATCTTTTGGAGTATTGATGGAGAGCTTCTTGTGAGAGCTTCTTGAGCATTTTTGGTGTGGAACACCTGAGAATATTGAATATCTATAGGTGACTAAGTTAACCAAGGATATCTAAGCCAAAATTCTGAGGAAAGTGAAGAAAAGAAGGCCGAAATGCAAGGAAGGATAAATTCTTTTGATGATGCTTTCTAAGGTATGTTAGTTACAGGTCATCTCACCATTTTCGCTATAACTTTTTTTCTATAATGATTCAGATCCTGAAATTTCTATGCAAGTGAGAAAACATATCCAAGTATCTATGGTTAAAAATTCATCTTGTGGGTCATTGTATTTTGGGATTTACACTCCGTGGAAAATAGGGTTTGTGACCAGTCCTGAAACTAGTCAAAAACAGGTGTTTCGGGTAAAAACATCATAACTTCTTCATAACAGATTCAAATTCAGTGAGACCAATTGTGTTGGTTAGATTACAGTCTGTAGTATGCTCTGTAATAGTTTCAAATCGATTCAAAAAATATTCTGTGCGGGGAACACTCTACAAGGTCACTCTCTAGAATAATCCAGAATTCAACAAGGTATGTCATTTTTGTTATAACTCCTTTTATGAGAGGTTACAAGTAGTTCCACTTGGAGGAATTGTATAAAACACACCGAAGAACATTATGTATCAGTTTCAGATCTTTATTCATTACAAGTACAAAGTTATGTTTATTTCAAGTTAGGGTTGTTGACTGATCCAAAACTAGTCATGGTTAAGACAAGCAATTGATGAGTTGGCACATACATGAGGTGTATAGTTGATGATGTTGGTACATATTGATGATTCATTTTTTATGAGTAGTTGACACATGATTGGTATATACTTGGTACATGGTTGGATGCACTTGTTTATAGTACAAGTTGATTACAAGTTGTTTGGCACAGGTTGGTGCATGGTTGATGCTCTTGTTTATGGTACAGATTGATATCTGTTGAGGATTGTTGCCTCATCTCAGTTGGTGCTAAGAATGTAAGTTGAGTCTTGCATATAGAGCTGGTGCTTTTGTAGAGTTGTACTCTATTCAGTTGTTGCTGAAAAACCCTCGGATTGAAGTCCATAATAAAAAGAAAAATTGTACATACATCTTGTGTTCCTTGTGGAGATGATTTGTTGATGATATATTGTTGATATATGTTGCTGATATGTATTCACATATAACTGATTATTAATGACAACAATGAGTAATGAGTAAATGTCGAATGTTAACTAATGAGTTTTGTGTAAGAGGGAAGTTTTGGGAAAAAGTTCCCCACACTCATTCACCCCCCCCCTCCTCTCTAAGTGTGGTAGGTGTGTCCAACAAAGGAATGATAGCAAAGAGGACCAACAAAAGTCAGTCCAAATTTGAGCTCTACTCTTTCAGTGCTCACACTGGTCCAAAAAATGCAATGCTAATGCCTTTAAACCTTACAAAGGGGAATTGAAAATATATAATAAAGCATGACTTAGATAAGGGGGGATTGGAAAAAATAGCACGTAAATATGGGGTAACTCAAGAGCAAGCGCATCCTCCACAAAGGCGCTCATAGAAATGGATTCAATGACACTATTATCCATGAAGTAAGCCCTAAAACCATATCACTATCACACTTATTCTGTTAGGGTCCTAACGTGCACATAGGTAGATCAATATATTCAGATGTAATAAAGGTCAATATTAATAAGGCCTTTCAATAAAATAGAATAAGGCGGATGTAAAAAGACCTAATAGAAGCTTCTGCTTCTAGAAGGATCTTCCTCTAGATGCTTCTCTTGTTAGACATATTTAGTATAAATAAGGGTTGAGGGTATGAAAACCCTAGCTTGGAGATTATTGTAACAGAGCGTTGCTCGACTGGAGGTTGCCCCCTCGAAGATGCCCATGAACATTGCTTTCTGAATCAAAGTGTTATTTCTGTTGTTGTTATTATATCATTGTTGTGTTATTGTGGAGATTATGCTGGTTATATTATTGTTATTCTGCCATTTCTAGCATTTTATTTCTGTTCTGCATATTTATTATCTCTGGTATCTTGCATACTCTTGAATGTTTTTCAGTTCCCCTTGTCACTATTGGGGCCTATCCCTCTACCTGGGTTATTTTATTTCATGTCTAGGTGGAACACCTAATAGGGTTGGATGAATGTCCTCCCATAATTAAACTTGGTAACTAGCATGGGGTCTTTGGCTATTGTGATACTTGAAGGGGATAATGAGGTGAATTGTCTTATATGACTTATATCTTAAATTGCAACTTACTTTACATGTTTACATGTTTAAGAACTAATTCTTATGAACTTAGCTAACCATGTTTTATACTTTGATTTGTTTTGGATGGCCTCTTTGAGGGATGTCCTAGACTTGTACCAAGAAAGTTGTGCCTTTATTGCAGGCCCTGGGCATGTGTGAGGGATGTCCTAGACTTGTACCCAGAAAGTTGTGCCTTTATTGCAGGCCCTGGGCATGTGTGATGGGGAGAAGTGGGTCATCCATAACTATTGTCCAAACAGTTTGTTTATGTTTAATTCTGTAAGATACAATAGATTATGTTGTTCTCGTTTCTGCGTGAAACTTAAAACCAAACGTCCAAGCCTCGTAATTGGCTATAAATCTGACCAAACTCTATCGCTTCTCCACGCCTTTCTCTTACCAGACCCCAATTCGAAACTTGTGCATAGCACAGGTTCGTGCCTGTTCACAGCGATGTCATCTAAATCAGTGGACGTCCACGTCCAAACCCATCTCAATGGGATTGTGTCCAGTGGAGGTCTAAAGAATATTCTGCCTGCCGACCACAAATGTCTGAGCTCTGCTTTTGCGATGAAAGCATTCCGGTGGTGGACCTCAAAGACCTGGATGGCCCTAATAGAACAAGGGTAGTGGAAGAAATCCAACGTGCATGTGAGGAGGATGGATGGCTTTTTCCAGGTGCATGAACCGGAGGATGGCTTTTTTCAGGTGCATGAACCTTCAATCCCACTTACTCATATTCTGAAGCCTTAGAATCTAGGATATATATTTTATCAGCTTTCTAATTTCTTATTTTCTGGGCTGGATTTTTCTAAGTGTCGCATTTTATCTGCTTTCTAAATTCTCATTTTCTTGTGCTGGATTTTCTAAATTGCGTAACACTTACTCATATTCTGTAGATGGCAATTATGCCAAATCCGTCGCCTATACACAAAATAAGAGAGTTATGATCAACCCAAGCACACCGTGATTGGATTGATTATATAGTTTTCTGACAACGATATCTTTCTTGTTTATATCTTCTGAGTAAAGCATGATGGAAATTGCCAAAGAACTTTCTTGTTTATATCTTCTGAGTAAAGCCACGCACGGTCATGATAAGCATGATTGAAATTGCCAAAGAATTTTCGAGATGCCCGTTATCAGACCGCGCGTGCCTGATTTACTCAGAAGATATAAACAAGCTGGTTCTCTTTTCGACGGGCTTCAATGAAAAAGTCCGTAGCTGGAGGTATTATCTGGTCCACTCTTGTCATCGGCTGTTGGCCTGGAAAAAGTGCAGCTTACAGGTAATCAATTATCTCTTTGGCATGTAACAGCTTTTCGTAGTAACAAATAACTTGTCTGCCCTATGCTTTTGTTACAGAGAGATTGCAGGGAAGTATGCTACGGAGGTGCGAGCATTGATTTTAAGGCTTCTGGCTGCCATTTCTGAAGCTCTCGAGCTCCCTGAACATAATTTTCGGAAAACCCGATCACTGTATGTTTATAAATTACTATCCCGATCTTACCCTTGGTGTTTAGGTCATTCAGACGTACGTGGCATCACTGTATTAATGCAAGGCGATCTCAGCGGCCTGCAAGTAATAAAAAAATTGAAAAGTGGGTCGCCATTCTTTCGTCGTCAATTTGGGAGTTCGACTGTAGGCAATTCCTACGGTCTAAGGACCTTCATATAACGCCTTCCTCAGTCATGCACCGTCCATGGTTGACGAAAAGCATCCAGCTCTGTATAAAGGATATAAGGTTGGAGAATTCTTGGGAACGTTCTGGACCAACAAAATAAGAGGCAGATCCGTGTCAGATTATTTCAAATTCCGGAAAATATTGGGGAATGAAAGTTATTGCCATCGTTCTCATTACAGTCATCTTCTTGAATGGCCAAGTGTCCTTCCCACTTCCACTATTGATATGGACATCATGAGCATTACGTGGTTTCATTTAACAACTTTACATCCCACTATGAGCCGCCGTTATGTACGGGAGAGTGCTTTCACTTTTTATAAATATACCGAATTAAATGGAGTTATCTGATCTCAGAATCCCTTGGTCGTGTGCCTCATATTTACATAAAATATAATTCCGTTTTTTAAAAGTTTATCTTTTCACTATGGTTAAAAAGGTTAATATTATTATTATTGTGTTAGCTAGTTCATCCTTTGCTCTTACTATACCTGCCGAAGGCAGTGTATATAGCATTCGATATGCTTTGACTTGGTATTAGTTCTAGTTGACTTATTTCAATATTTGCAATTTTAATCAAAGTTTTTACAAAATATAATATTTTAAATTATTTATAAAACAAATTCTTGTTTTTTGATTAGATAAAAATATCTATTTTTTATTACATGGATAACAGAAATAGCATTGGAAATTGTAGCCTTCCCTCTAATTATTGTTTGGATTAATGAAAATAGAGATTCTAAATAATGTTGTCGTTATAATCGCTTGGATCAACGTGAATTGGAATTTTGAATAAAGTCGCTCTTACCAAGTGTTTAGGCCTCTCACAAAGGACATTTACACGCATCCTTTGACAACTCATTTTCTTTCTGCATGTGAGTCACTTGCATGTGAGTCACTTGTTGTTGCTATGTTTCTGATGCTTTGATTTTTTCTGATCCGAGTGGACTTGCCTCCCATTGTTCCGAGCCTGGGCATGCTTTTTTATTATACCAGTATTTCATAATGTTTATGTTGTTGATGTTACTTACCATTCACACCGACTCACACAACCAAGCATATTGAAAGCCATAAAGAGTTTGATATGGACATTGGCAAGAACACATGTCCACACCCGCTACACAGCAATATTTAGAATTCTCACTATTTGTTTCCACCACGCGCCTATGCAATCGCTTCTGGATCATAGTGTTGGCTCCGCTCTCGCCTATGCAATCGCTTTTGCGGAGTCTGGAGGAAAATGGGGAGTAAATGGTTGTTGGGTCTCAATTTGCAGTCACGATTGTTTAGCCTAGCCGTGGCCATTCACTGGAATAGGGAAAGCTGCCAAAACATTTTCCATTTCCAAATGGGAACTTCAACTCTAAGAACCCCATCCACTTGATGGCTCCTTTCCAACTAGGCTTGTAAGACTAGATCCATGAATAAGATACAATTTGCCCTTTGGCTTTATAAAGTCTTGTTGTGTGTTCCCATCCAAATTCCTTACTTTCACATGAACTCTCATTTTTTTTGACCCTGCAACTGAATTGACCTTAAATATAAGATTTCTTTTTCAGTTTTTTGCTTAGCCTTATTATGTTTTGAAGCTTTTGATCCCATGTTGTATTTGGTCAGAGAATTCATATTATTTGAAGTAATAATATAACTGAAGGCTTGTCGATATGAAGTAAAATTGAGGGTCATATCGGAGCTAGAGTGTTTTTCAAGGAAAAAACGTTGACTCCCATCTTCAGATCTGAGAACTTTCACTAATATTCTTGAGACAGAGCTTCAGCTTCAAATCTAAGTACCCTCACTCAGATCCATGAGCATCTGGTTTATATTTGCAGTTGACTTGGGAGTATAGCAAAGAATCTTAGCTCATCAATTAGAGGAGGCAAAGCATTCAAGGACAGGTATATATATTTTTAAAAAGATTTGGGTATCTTAGCATTAGACGTTGAGTCTTTCAAGTCATGCAATAATGTTAGAACTCTAATAACATCTCGTTGACAAAGTCAAAATGGGTAAAGTATTTCGAGATATGGAAAAAAAGTTATAAAACGTTGTTGTCATCATAAATGATCATTTTTAAGCTTGGCCATAAAAGTTCTAGGGGATACCTAGAAATATTAAGTATACTCATAACAGGAAGTGAAAGAAAGCTTGATGGAGCATATGTTGGTAAAGCTATATCTGAGTTAGGTGTTAATAGTGGCTCAAGCCAATGTGTTAGGGACCTAACCTCTCACGTAGGTAGAAAAATATATTCTGATGTAACAAAGGTCAATATTAATAAGGCCTATCAATAAAGAAGAATAAGTCAAATGTAAGAAGACCTAATAGAAGCTTCCGCTTCTAGAAGGATCTTCCTCTAGATGGTTTTTTTAATAGACATATTTAGTATAAATACGAGTCGAGGGTATGAGAACTTTTGTGTAATAGAGCTCTGCTATACTAGAGGTTGTCCCCTCGAAGAAGCAAGTGAACATCTTTCTGGTGTTATTCTAGTATCATTTTGGTATTATTGTGGTGTTGTTCTGGTTATATTGTTGTTCATCTGCCACTTCTAGCTATTTATTTCTGTTATGCATACTTTTTATATATGGAATATTACAAGTGGTATCAAAGCACTTTCCTCGGCAGAAAATTGTGGGTAATTTTTTTTTCCAAGGTAGAGACGTATTCTGGTGTCTTTAAGCTACAGAGATATGTCATTATGCGCATAAACACGTGGTCAGGGATTCATACACGCAGGAAATACAAGTGTTACTTAAGCGCACATTTGTTGGCCACCCTTGTAACCCCTATCGGTACCCCTTCAAGTGGTAGCACATTAGACAACACCTGTATACGGATCAACCTAGATTTCCTAGAGCTCTCTTTAGATAAACCGATCGGCCACTTGGCTATTATAGTGCCACCGAGAACAACACTCAGGAAGATACTCTCTAGTACTTGGGTATTTGGGTAGTACAGCTAAGGGCATGATCTATCCTCCTTAGTTGGTCCCCTGAGATATTGGGCTAAGTGCGACTGTTGGACCCCACACGTATATCAGAGAGCTATAGCATAGGGCAAATCCTTGTCTGTAGAACCCTTGAATACCTAACATTTGGGGACGGAAACAAAAAACAGAACAGACAAGATCTATAGCTGCGCAAATGTGTCTCCTACATTCGAGTGCCAAATTACTACACATTTATTCCTGATTAAGAATTTGGGCATTTCATCACTATAGTATTCTTCAAATCGGAGTATAACTTCGTAGGTGTAAAAAAATAAAAAATAAAAATTGGATCATGTTGGCACCATTATTTGAGACCTATTCCATTGAATTTCTCTCTTCACCCTTATCGCATTCATACCTATCATTTTTCAGCAAAAAAAATTTTTATGTGTGATCCCACCCGCACCTTTTCGGTTCCCTCGTCATCATGGCCCATACCTGTAGCCAAGACTTGGAAGCTTGCTTCAATACCTTGCACTCTAATTTCACAGAGACCTAACAAGAAGTAAGACAACTCAGTGCCAATATTGCCACCATCAATAAAAACATGCATTCCTCCATCATTGCCTCAATCGAGGAACTCAAACAAGACATTACTACCCAGCTTGAATATGTCACTACGATGATCTGCACCAAGCTGCATATCCCTACAGATCCTTCCTTATCTGACCCACCTTTACATACTGAAGGTGAAACTTCCTCTCATTCCCATAATTTTCAGCCCCATCACTTTCAGCGTGACCTACTCCTTCCACGTGTGGATCTGGCCAAATTTGATGGCTCAGATCCCACTAGCTGGGTAACTCAAGTGGAACATTATTTCTCTTTGTATGGCATTACGGATGATTTGGCCAAACTCTAGTATGGTGTTCTCCATCTAGATCAAGAACATTGGCAATGGTGGCAATGGAGAAAAACTACCCGCCAAGGGTATGTTGCTTGGACACACTTTGTGGCAGAGATTTATGAACACTTTGACATTGAAACCAACCATTTAGGTCGTTTGACAAAGTTGAAACAATCTGGAACAGTGGAAGACTTCATAGTTGCTTTTGAGCAACTGGTTTTTCGTGCAAAGGGCATGTATGATGTTTTTTTCCAATAATGTTTTATCGGTGGCCTCAAGGATGAGATTTGTTCCCATGTCCTAATGACTCGGCCTCAGAGTTGGGTGGAGGCTACTAAACGAGATAAGGAATCAAAACAGGTTGTCTCTTCTCAAAACTGAAAACCCTCCTTTAGTCCTCGCACTAAACCAGTAAATCCCACTCCTCCTTCTACTCCACTAAAGATCAAAAAATTGACCAGGGCCAAAATCGCTGAACTCCAACTCAAAGGCATTTGTTATAATTGTGATGACAAATATTTTCTAGGACACAAGTGTAAGAAACAAAATATTTTTATGGCCATCTCGGAGGATGTTTCGGAAGAGGATGTTGAGTCTCCCCTTGTGTCTGTTTCACCTGAACCCACTGACATAACCCCTCCCTCAGATCCTCCCGAAGTAGAACCGGTCATTTCCCTAAATGCTCTCATTGGCTTCTCTGCTCCCCAAACCATCGAGCTAATTGGTTTCATCAAGATTAGGAAGGTCATCATTCTTGTTAATAGTGGAAGCACCCATAATTTAGTCATCGTTGCATTGCCCAAGAAACTAATTGCTATATCCGTGCAGTCAATAATTTCCAAATCATGATTTCCAATGGCGAGTCCATGAAATGTGGAGGGCATTGTGAAAATGTGTGTCTCCAAATTGGTGACTACCACCTGAAATATCATATGTTTGCTATCGACATGGGTGGTTGTGACATTGTATTGGGTGTAGAATGGCTAAGGACTTTGGGTCCCATTCTCATGGATTTTAAGGAATTAACTATGCAATTCAACCAGGAGGGCCAACAATATAAGTTCCAAGGCATCACTGTTGGTTCCCTAGAAATCATTAGTTCCCATCACACGAAAAAGCTGCTCAAAAAAGGTCATTTTGGCGTTATTGCCTAACTCCATGCCATATAAGCAACTGACACACTCTCGGTGCCACATGACCTCCAATCCATCCTCTCTAAACATCAAGTGGTTTTTTCCACTCCCCAGGGACTCCCTCCTTCCCATGGTGTTCATGATCATTCCATTCCCCTTTTCCTCAGAAGCCTTCCTTCCAATATTCGTCCATATCGTCACCCATTTTCCCAAAAAAATGAAATTGAGAAAATGGTTCAATAACTTCTCAATGCGTGTGTTATCTGCCCTAGTACGAGCCCCTACTCTTCTACTGTGGTCATGGTACTTAATAAAGAAGTTTTTGACGCATGTGTCCTGACTTTTGTGCCCTCAACACACTCACCATTAAAGACAAATTTCCCATTCCTTTCATTGATGACCTATTGGATGAATTCAGTGGCGCCCATTTCTTTACTAAACTTGATCTTCATTCTGGCTACCACCAGATCTGTATGAAAGAGGTTGACATTCCTAAGACTGCCTTTAGAACTCATGAGTGCCATTATGATTTTTTGGTCATGCCCTTTGGATTGTGTAATGCTCCCTCTACTTTCCAAAGGCTCATGAATCATGTCTTCCGTCCTTTTCTCCATCATTTTGTCTTAGTTTTCTTTGATGATATCCTCATCTATAGGAAAACCTGGACAAACCATATTGCTCATGTGGATCAAGTTCTCCGTCTACTCTCTCAGCACCAACTTTTCCTGAAATAATCTAAATGTGCTTTTGGCGCCTTGAAAGTCAAGTACTTGGGTCATTTTGTTAGCAAGGTCGGCGTCAGGGTGGATCCTAAAAAGATTGAAGCTATGCAAGATTGGCCTCACCAAAAGACTCTCAAAAGCTTGTGTGGATTTCTGGGCTTAACAGGTTATTATCGCAAGTTTGTTAAGAATTATGGAAAGATTGTGGCACCTCTCACTGCACTCCTTAAAAATAATTCTTTCACTTGGACTCCAGCACCTGCTTAGGCCTTTCAAACCTTGAAGATGGCCATGTGCACCATTCCAGTCCCGGCCCTTCTTGATTTCACAAACACCTTTGTCCTGGAATGTGATGCTTCAAGGAAAGGAACTAGCGTTGTCCTTATGCAAGAGGGTCGGCCTTTAGCCTTTACCATCAAACCACTGTCTGAGAAAAATTTGAGCAAATCAATCTATGAAAATGAAGTGTTGGCTATTCTGCATGTTGTTGATATTTGGTGCTCTTATCTCTTGGGAAAACACTTTCAAATTAAGACATATCATCAAAGCCTCAAGTACTTTTTGGAACAACGCATTTCCTTCCCCGAGAAACAAAAATGGGTGACTAAGCTCTTTGGATATGATTATGAGATCATTTAAAAGAAAGGAAAAGACAATGTGGTTGTTGATGCAATTTCCATAAAATATGAAGATGAAGGGTCCCTTTTTTCTCTCTCCTTCATTGTACCAGATTGGCTCCAAGCTGTTCACCGGGAATGGCTAGACGATCCCAAAATTTTTCATCTGATACAACAATTGCAGTCCAATTCTCTAGTTTCCCCAGGGTAATCTTGGCTCCATGATGAGCTTCGATATAAAGGTCGTTATTATTTAAGTAAACTGTCAAAACTTAAATCCACGATACTTACTAAGCTTCATGCTACACCCACAGCTGGGCACTCCGGGTTTACCAAAACCTATGACAGGTTCAAACGTTCTTTTTTCTGGGATGGTATGAAACAGGATGTTCGTAATTTTGTGGCTGAATGTGATGTGTGTCAATGCAAAAAGGGAGAAACAATCAAATCTCTTGGCACACTACAACTGCTTCTGATTCCACCTGCTATTTGGCGGGATATCTCTATGGATTTTATTGTAGGATTACCCAAATCGGGAAATAAATCAGTCATCATGGTGGTAGTTGATCATCTTTCCAAGTATGCTCATTTTTTTTCTCTTCAACACCCATTTATAGTATCCATTTTGTCTCAACGTTTCATGGATCAGGTCTTCAATATTCATGGCATGCCGCATTCTATTGTTTCTGATCGCGACCCAACTTTCACCAACAATTTTTGGCAAGAAATGTTCAAGCTACAAGGCACCCAATTGCATCTCAACACAACTTATCATCACCAGACTAATCATAAAACTGAAGTTTTCAACAAGTGTTTGGAAACATATTTGAGGTGTTTTTCCTCAGAAAGGAAAAATCAGTGGGCTCAATGGTTACCACTAGTTGAATGGTGGTACAACACTTTGTACCATACAACTACCTTCATGACTTCTTTTGAAGCAGTATATGGACAAAATCCACCTTCGTTTCTCTCATGTTTTCCAGGTGTCTTGAAGGTCCAGGCGGTTGACTAAACACTTAAAGTTCGAGAGGTTATTCTCTATACCCTCAAAGAGAATCTGGTCATGGCCCAGAATCGCATGAAGAAACAAGCAGATCAAGTTCCTCCTGAACATCAATTTGCAGAAGGGGATCAATTGTTTCTTTGACTGCAACCTTACAAGCAAAATTCCCTCAAGGCTGACCATTGTTAGAAACTGGCGCCCAAATTTTATGGTCTTTATACCGTTCTCAAGCATGTGGGATAGGTGGCCTATCAGTTAGATTTTCCCAGTCATTCTAAGCTCCATCTTGTTTTTCATGTTTCCTTCTCAAAGAAGGTGATTGGAACTAAGTGCCAAACTCAAACCAACCTTCCCGAGCTGGAAAAAGAAGGCTCCATTTGGCTACAGCCACAAGCAGTTTTGGACCAGTGTGAACGTCGTCTACGTCAGTGGACCATCAAGGAAGTGTTAGTCTAGTGGAAAGATACAACTCCAACATATGCCACTTGGGAACCAACTACCATTCTGCAGCAATTTCCACATCTCAAGCCTTGAGGACATGGTTGTTTTTAAGGGGGAGGACATGTTAGAGACCTAACCCCTCATGTAGGTATAATAATATATTTCGATGTAATAAAGGTCAATATTAATAAGGCCTAGAAATAAAGAAGAAGAATTCCAATGTAAGAAGACCTAATAGAAGCTTCCACTTCTAGAAGGATCTTCCTCTAGATGGGTCTTTTGATAGACATATTTAGTATAAATAGAAGTCGAGGGTATGAGAAATTTTGTCTTGGACATTATTGTAATAGAGATTTGCTCTACTGAAGGTTTCCCCCTCGAAGAGGCAAGTGAACATTTCTCTCAGTAATCAAAGTGCTCTTTCTGGTGTTATCCCAGTATCATTTTGGTATTATTGTGGTGTTGTTCTGGCTATATTGTTGTTCATCTTCCATTTCTAGCTATTTATTTATGTGATGCATACTTTTTATATCTAGAATATTACACAATGATACCCCCATATTCTATCTACCTCAATTGGTATCCACCCACAAGAGAACAAAATCAAATCTATGTTGGTGTAACATAAACAATCATGCTACTAAATGACCATTTCCACTTATGAAAGCTATATAGAATAGTTGATCAATTTATAAGTAGAAAAATTGGGTTCTAAATTCAAGATACCTGTCACAATTCAGAGTGGTTCTACTAGCACCCCGAGCCAGCAGGATATGAAAGGCCACAAAATCATAATGGTTTTATCATTCCAATAGGAACGCTTCTAGGTAACTCTCATGAACTCTAATCACCAAAAGATTAAGAAAGTGAGACTATATTTTTGCAATAAAAAGTTATAAAACACCTTAGAGCATTGTATGTTTCCTCCACACACTACATAATGTAGAGGAGTGATTCTAGCTCCTAAAAAAACATGTGAATCCATTAATATGACTCAAATTATAAGGCTCTGATCATAATTAGGGTTTCATCAACTTTGAAATGAACAGATCAACAAACTCAAAAACTATCATCTCTCATTTTAAAAATTCAATAGGTCACACACCTATCAGGTCCATTGATGTACCATAATGAAATGTGACAGCTGACACATTTGCATTCAGATCAAGTAGCAATTGTACACAGTTAAAATGCCCATTCAGGACGGCCATGTGGAGCATTGTAATCCCACCATGTGTTGCTTTGTTCATATTCTATTGACCTGAATTAAATTGCAATGATTGATTTTATTTTTCAAGTAGGTTTTAATTTGTTTTGCGGTGTTGTGAAATTTGATATAAATAATATGGAAATATGTTAAATATCCATGAAAACGCATCTCATTGAAGACTTAGTCACAGATCTTTCTTTAATGAAGATACTACTTAAAATAGAGGGACTGAGAATAAATAATTTATTATGTCTACCAGGATAGAGGGATAGAGATAATGTTTAGCATATTTATTTGTGTGCAATATCATAGTATCATTAAATGCAGATCGGGAAACAATGAATCCAATTGGACCAAAACAATCAATGAGAATTTGAAGATTGGAAGAGTGAAAAAAATTCAAAACGCTAATATGTCCAAACTTGAAACACTAATATGGCTATCTCGTGATACCATAATTTAAAAGAATGTAATCATATCATTTTATTTTATTAATTTACCCAAATTCTAAAAAAATCATATGACCTAACAACAAGTTGCTTTGATAACTAGGTATCTTAGCTGAGAGGAGTGCTGGGAAAATTAGATCTAGTTATATTTAGCTGAGAGAAGTGCTAGAAATACATAATTGGACGCTAATTTATAAATTACCAATTTCTAGGTTGTTGACCATCTCTGGAAGTCACCAATTCCAACATAACTAAGTTCTTAACCAAAATAAATACAAATGTATTCATATGTTGCTTTCCTCTGCTAATTTAGAAAGTACCAATTTCAAGGATGTTCACCATATTCGGAAGTCACCAATTCCAACATAACTAAGTTCTTAACCAAAATAAATACAAATGTATTCATATGTTGCTTTCCTGCATAGCAACAGGTATATGTTACCATGCAACCTTGTTAATCTATGCAGAAGGCTAGAGAATAATTGGAAACATTTTTTTGTTGAATTTTTATTAATTTTCTTTTGATTATAAATATTTGCATTGTAAAATATTACACATACGAAACAAAATAATGACTTTTTTATCAAATATAAATTTCTTTGATCATAAATTTTATTGGTTATAGATTAATAACTTTGAGGTTTTATTATTGTTGTCTTGAGACAAAATTTGTTTTCGTTCTTACATAACCTAAGCTATTTAACATAGGAAGCCGTGAATAATACTTTTGGGTTCTCAAAGTTTGCACACATTTAATTCTTTTGTGGAATCTCTACACAATAAAATAATTCTGCATTTAATTCATTAGCATTTTCTAATTTGTCAAATGAAAAAGTAAGTAGTGATAGAACTAGCTTCAATGGTTAGTTCAAGTGGTCTTGAGCACAATATGAGACCTCTTATCTCTCTCCCAAAG
>JASDQU010100789.1:49904-66025 GCA_032191745.1 Picea mariana
TTTAGCGTGTGTTGTTTCTTTTACTTAGTGGACCTTAGGTCGAGTCAGTGTTAATGGCATCGAATCCTGGGAGTACCAATGGAGGAACCCCTTCTTCTGGGGAACCTTATACCTTTCCTTCATTTGGAAACTTTGGTCCTCCATATGTTGCCACGCTGAGTCTTCCAGGACTCACTATCGGATTACCAGTTTGGTTGTTCCCCACTCCGGTGATCCCGAATCCTCCTAATGTTTCAGTTGCACCAAATACTTTGGATGTCAATACACCACCCACACATCAACCTCACGTTGAATTTTTTCCTTCTTCGCCCATTAAGTCTCCTTCCATTTCTCCTTCTTCACCCAGTGAAATCTCTAAAGCAAGTAGCCAGGTTGATCAGAAGAAGAAGAAACGGAAAGAGAAGAAGAAGAAGAACCCGAAAAGGACCAAGGCCCCAACGACATCAGATGTTGGCTCTAAGAAACCAGTTACTGTTAATAGTACTGGGAGTGTTGATGAGATTAAAAAAATCAAAAGGAACAATCCAAAACCCAAATTCCCTTGCTGCCTTTGTAAGGGTGACCACTTTCTGAGGGATTGTCCCGGTCTTACCCAGGTCTTAGAAATGTGGTCCTCTACGGCATCGGCCTCTGCCGATCATGTCGATGATACCCCATCAACTAGTGATGTTAAGGTTGGTAAGAAAAAGAAAACTGTCAAGTTCCCTTGCATGTTATGTAAAGGTAATCATTACTCTCACCTTTGTCCTCGCATGGACGAGGCTTCTTCTCTTTTGGAAAAAATTCAACTTCCAAAAGGTTATTGTAAGCTTTCCTCCGACCCATCATTGGTTGATGGACTGGTCAATCCAGTTCCATCCCCGGTCAATCCAGTTGATCAGGTGGTCAATCTAGTTTCCTCCTCGATTGAACCACGAACCCAAGTAGCTGATCCAATTCCGTCATCGATCAGCCCCGCTCTTCATCAAAAGAGTGACACCAAAGTGGTCGATCCCATCTCACCATTGGTCGATCCCACTCCTCCTTTGAAGAGTGCCAAAGTGGTCGATCTAGTTTCACCATCGGTCGATACCATTCCTCCATTACGGAATGTCAAAGTGACTGATCCAGTCCCTTTCTCGGTCAGTCTCACTCTTCCTCTAAAGAGTGCTAATGTGGTCTATCCAATTCCACCATTGGTCGATCCGATCCAATCATCGGTCGATCCTCCTCTCCTTCTAGAGAGTAAACCCGATACTTCCCATGTTTTTCTTGTTAATACAAACTCTACTGTTCCTGGGGGCATTGCTCCTCCTCCTGTGGAACCCCCTCCAAGTAATGAAGCCATCCTTTTTGATTGGGGTGCACTAACTGGACCTCGTCTTCCCTCTCACGTTCCTTTCCAGATTACAGTTCAGGTTCGTGGTTGGGACGTTCCTCAAACGTTGCTAGATGAAGGTGCGTCTGTTAGTATTTTGTCTTCTGTTGCTTGGTACGCTTTGGGTTGTCCGCAACTCGCACCAGTTACACAAAATCTGTTAGCTTTTAATAGAGGAACTAGTCAACCTTTAGGGATCCTTCCTCAGTTTCCTGTAACTTTGGGAGGGAAAACTGTTTTTATTGATGTCATGGTAGTCCGAGACCCCTTGGATTTCTCTTTACTCCTTGGGCGGGATTATGTCTATGCTATGAAAGCTCTTGTATACACCCTTTTCCATGTGATATCTTTCCCTCATAATGGAAGAATTGTGACTATTGATCAACTTTCATTCATCGGCCCCGACTGGGTTACCTCCCTAAGTGGTTCTTATATGTAGACAATATCACCCCCGCCACATGTCAATTATGTGGCATTGTCTCCCATGACCTCAACTTCCAACGATTTGGATCCGGTAGTTGACATGGTGATTTCTTCGGTAGGGTTATTAGAGCCTGATCTCTTTACCCCTATCGCGGCCCTTGACATGTGTTCCTTCCAGAGTGATTCTCTTCCATCCGATGAAGATCTTTTGGAAGCCATGACCGAATTTTGTCCCTTGACATGGTATCCTTCCAGAGCATTATCCTCTTGGAAGCCATGATCAAGAGGCATCATGAGCACAGTTTTCTTCTCTGTAGCAAGCTCGTTAAAAAATGAAACAGAGGCCACTAGCTTTCATGCTGGGGGCATCACGAGCATAGTTTCTCTTCTCTATGGCAAGCTCGTTAAAAAATGAAACAGAGGCCACTAGCTTTCATGCTGGGGGCATGTCACGAGCATAGTTTCTCTTCTTTGTGGCAAGCTCGTTAAAAAATGAAACAGAGGCCTTGAGCATAGTTTTCCTCTCTGTAGCAAGCTCGTTAAAAAATGAAACAACAATCTGGGGATCGAACCTGGAACCTTGAGCATAGTTCTTTTCCTATGTCAAGCTCGTTAAAAAATGAAACAATCACCTCTCCCTTCAAGTTGAGTCTTTCGCCGGATCTCGTAGATGTCGAGTCGAGTCTTTCATTAGGACTCATTTTTGAACCTTCATTTCATCCACCTATATCCTTTTTCTCCATCTAGCACAAAAATTGGTGACAACCTCAAAGTCGGTGAATGAATTGAAGCTTGGGGGGGCATGTCTCCAGCCTTTGATGATCATTCTGGAGTCAAGCCACCAGCTTTCAAGCTGGGGGAATACCGAGCTTAGTCTTTGTTCTTTCTCGTGCTCGTAAATATATGAGAATGTAATCGGGTAAAGTTTTATCTCTTTTCCGGACCCGTACGGATACGAACACACGAAAAAGGAACCCCCCTGGAGTCTCCTTTAAACCCTTTTCAGACTCTCTAAATATGAAAAGATTGTCAAGTGATCTTGCTTTCTTTCACACTCGTTAAAAGGTCAGAAGGAGCGTCTTTTGAGCGACAGTTTAACCCTTTTTCGGTCTCGTTGGACTACTGTACGAAAAAGGAACTTAGAGAGTTCTCTTTTAAGTGTTTTTCCAAACTCTATAATCCCGAAAAACCTTCGAGTTTTCTGTCTTTGGACTCGTTAAAGCACACATCGACAGACCCATATGGGAACGAACCCTTACTTCTTCTGGTTCGTTAAACAAAGGAAGAGGAACTTACTGAAGGTGAGTTATATCGAGCATGTGTTATCCTCCTCGAGCTCGTTAAATTAAAAAGAGGTACTCATCTATCTGGATGGGGGAAAAAATTGAAAGGAGTAAGCCAAGCAGTCTCTTGAGAACATCATCCAGCACTTCTTAGAGTCGCCCTTGAACATGGCACCTTGTCACTTTGCATACATCATAATCCGCTGAACCTCTGCACTGAGCCAATCCTCTGAGTTTCCTTTCACTCCTTTGAGTCACTTGACGCAATTCACGGTACCCACTGCATAGTTTTGGTCCATGTCATGTTTCGCTATTGTGCCTCAGTGTTCAAGGGAAGTATCCGCCTCAAGAGTCAACCATCCCAAATATCTTGTCTCACAACCCGTGTCAGTCCATGTTCTTTTGATCTACCAATTACATATTTGTATCCATTTCGTGTCATTGATGGGGGATACATCAAGGCCCTCCCTCGACGAGTCTATTCCTGTCGACTTCAACACATTATCCGGGAATTAGGCTTAGAAACCCTTTAGTACTTTGGGACCTGCATGCCTCAATGGCAGGCCTCCTCACATTTGACAGTGGGTTTACATCATTGACCTCTGATCGAATGATTCCATGAATGTTCGACTTCAGCACATCTATTCACGTTCGATGGAATGTACTAAGGTACCTTGGGAATCATTGACATTAATGGTGATCTCCCTCGCACTTTTTAACGGTTTACCTCATTGACCGGTAATCAAGTGGTTTCTGCCATGTTCGACGTCAAGACATCTATTCACATTGTCAGATTCGTACCATGTTGGTATTGGTAAGAAGACCCTGGGTTGAGTAATTCACTTTGATATATGCCTCGCTCAGGTTGCGAAGGAATTCTAGACTAAGAACACATACATCGTTACATAGATCCACTTTGTATTGGTCGTGGCTATGTCTTGTCATCTCGTAGATCCACTGTGTATTCTTTGTGGCTACGATTAGTCTGAGTCATCAGAGTATAGATCCACATTGTATCTTTGGTGGCTATACCTTTTTATCAATACAATTATGGATCCGCAGTGTATTTTATGGCGGCCATATCTTGCAAGTCTTGATCACCCAAGCATAGGTATGCCTGCCTTGGGTTTTGAAATATGTCATGATATTTGTTGGATGTTTGTGTGCAGCTTCCGTCAGGTTCTCCAAGTCTATACCCTTGCTTGAGCATCTACAAAGTATTTCAGTTATCAGTTGGCATCTTCTAACTTCATACTTTGGGGGGCATTCTGTTACACATCAAAATTGCTCAGCTAGATAAGTGTCGCCTTGTCCCTCTCAATTGTCGTAAGTGTCGCATCAACTTTTGCAAGTGTCGCAAGTTGGTCACTAGTGTCTCAAAGGATGTTCATACATACTGTCATGATAACGACACTAAGGAGACACTTATAACATCTCACATGACTGATTTGAAGGAGGAGAACTGATCTATTGAAGTCAAACAACCTTTTACCATCTGAAAGCACCCAAAAAACTGAGTTTTGGAGAGGAGCGCTCCCCCTTACACTATCTCGGAGCGCCAGTGCTCCCCAATACACTGTCAGGGAGCGTTATGACGCTCCCCTGCCCCTTTTAAGGGAGCGCTACAGATTTTGAGAGCGATGGCGCCCCCTAAAGCTTACCAGGGAGCGCTACAGCGCTCTGATGGACCTTTTGAGGGAGCGCTACCTATTCTGGGTGGTTGTTAAGCTGTTGAGATGAATGGGGGAAGCATATTTTCATTCTTGGAAGGCAGTTGGATTCGAATCCCTATTCCAGCCATGATTCTAGGGTAGATCCTCAACTGAAGGAGGCAAATCCTCAACTTCCCCAAGGATATCTCAAGTGGTTAAAGCCTCTCCAAGGCTATATAAGAAAGATTTCTAATGGTGAAAGAAAATGGAAAATGCAGAATTACACCAAACTTATGATCTCATAAGTGGTGGGGGGAAGAATTGAACATATGGAACTTATGATCTTGGAGGAAATTTGCAGTCAGCCAAAGGAGAAAAATCATTGAAGCTGTTGTCATCCAGGTCTTGGATTTTTTAGGAAAGGGTTAGACGAAGAGGACTTGACGAAGCTGTCGCATTCGCATCTACGATTGTAAGTATTGTTGTTGTTATTCTCATTAATATGACATGCTTGGCCTGTTTCTTTCTAGTTTGTGTCTGATGTTACATAAACTTATCATTCAGTGATAGATCTGTTTTTAAGCTAATGTCAATAGAGTAGGAAGTAGTCGTATCTTGTTTTGTCCACAGACCTCAGCGAGGAGAAAAATATTGGAGCGCAACTCGGAGCGTGCAGGGACAAACGTCAATAAAGAGGTACTTCTAACATCCTTCCTTCTCATGCATTAGGCTTAGATAGATTTGAGAGAAATTCAGTGTCCATGTTAAGCACTTTTCTATCTAGGGTTAAGGTCAAGCCCTAGAGGTCGATCTACTTGTCCGCAGGCAGATTTTCCTACAACAAGGAGGGGCGATAGTTTTAGAGGGTTTTGTTGGAAACCTATTGAGATACGAACCCGGTTCAACTCAAGAAGAAGTAAGAAGCCAGAGATGTTACCAACAAATGGTTATGTTGATGGTTGGAGCTGCATAGGATTGAGTGGATGGGATCCGTGGAAGAAACGTACAGAGGATGAAAGTATAGAAGGGAATGTTCATGCCATGGAATCCAAAAAATGTGGATATAAAAAGATGGTTGAAAATAAAGGAACTCAAGTTTGCGCAGAAGGACAACAGAAACCCTAAGCTAACACTGCACAAATATCTCAACAAATATGTGTTTAGCGACTTGCCTGAGGTATTTTTTTGTGATTTCCCACATTCGTTGCAGGAGTGGCTATTGAGGTTAAAATACAACCACCCTACAAATCTAATTATATGGAGTGGAATCTTGTAGAGATCGTGCAGTTACAGCAAGTTAATAGAAAATTCATGAGCACAGTAGATTTCTGGTTAGACAATATTGTTGCAGGGTTTATCACCGAATTTGCAGTAGATTCCACAAAGTCTTACACCACGATAGAGAAGGATTTTCTAAAGGGACCCAGAGGTAGGTACATCATATCATTATATACTTCAATCAAGATTTTATTGTATGACAACGGTGTGATTACTACGGAATCAGACAGCTAAACTTCCATGCACTCATGGGGGAAGCACTAACAAGAAGCTGAGAAATGGAGGAAGAGATGGATAAGGGAAATAAGAAGGAGGCCATGGACCCAATCATGATGGAGGAAGACCACATAAAGTAGATAATGGAAAAATATGGAAATACACACAGTGGAGTACCCTACCAATATAAGATGAATCACAAGAAGAGAGCCATAGTTGATAGAGATGGCTTGGAAAGTGATGAAGAAGAGGTAGAGGATCTCCAAGATGTGGAGAAGATTGAGGAAATCCTATGCAAAAAAAGTGAAAGGAAAACATGAGGTCTAAGGGCAGGAACAAAAGGCATAACTCCAATCCATATCACCTCCAGTGTGGAACCTACAACCCCATGTGAGACTAACACACCAAAAAGAACATTGGAATTTAGACAACCAGATTTTAGTGGAAGAAAGACAACATGATACACATACAAACACAGAGCATCAACTGGAGGAGATAGTTTAGGAAGTAACAGTCAATTGTCTATACCGCGAGGAGGAAGTAGTTCAACATAGTTTAAAATGGAAAGGCATGATCCCATGATCAGGTTACCAGAATTTCGAGGAGAGGCATCAGAGGACCTTGAAAAACACTTATTCATTTGTGAGAAGATCTGGGAAGAAAATCAGATCAAATATGAGGATACAAATCTCACGTAGTTAGCTATCACACTAAGATACCGTGCACTGGACTGGTACATGAGCCTAGATGTAACGAGTCCACCAGGAGTAACAAAGACAATTGCATATGTGAAAAAAATACTGATAAATTAATTTCATAAGCCTAACTCAGAAGATCCGTATATGAATGAAATGATCTAAATCAGGCAAAAACCAAGTGATTTTGTTTGGGATATTGATCAAATGTTCAAGCATCTAAAAGGTAAGTTGAAATATGCAATGACTGACATGCAACATAGGCATTTATTTTTGAACTCATTGTTACCACATTTGAAATACCCATTAAGATAGCATAAATTCCAAACTCAGGAAGAGGCTCTGCAAGCAGCCTTACAACTGGAAGAGAACCAATATCAATAGAAAGATCTAGAAATATAGGAGTTGAAGGAGGATTTGAAGAATCTGACCTTTCAACTTAACCATAATAAGGTAAAGAGAAAAGAGAAGTTGTTTGGTGTACCTTATGTAGGACAGAAGGACACCATAAGAATAAATGTCCAACTTTCGCACAGTATATGGAAACATGGGTGCCAAACCCATTGCTAACAGGAAGACCATGGTGCGATATTTTTAAGACACATGGGAATGATTCATATCATTTTCAAATGATGCAGAAATATAAGACAGTACCAAAAAGTTCATACTACAATTTTTGCAAGTCAATGGGTCATGATGACAAGGATTGTAGGACAATGGAGCTGATGAGAGAAAGAACTTTAGATACTTATAGGGTGCAATAAGAAATGATGATAGGAAAAGCTTCACCTCATTTCAACCAGGTACCACCACCATACAATAATTCGCAGCAGCAATACAAGATTTTGCAGCTGTAGTATAATAATGTTTAGCCTCAGTACAAACTTGCGCAATATAACCACGTACCTCAATATAACCCACCGCGAGGAGATTGAGGTGGATACAGAGGTGGAGGATGAGGTAGATGAGGATTTGGATGATTCAGAGGACCATTAGTGTGCCACAACTTCCAACAACTATTGCATTATGCAAGGGAGTGCCCACTCCCACCAACGACATGTATGTATTGTCACACAGCAGATCATGACACAGAAGACTTTCTGACGCTCTTGGGGAAGATCCAAGAAAAAAGGAACCAGAACAACCAGAATGTCCAATGGATATCTATAGAAGCCAGGGATGATGGGAGAAACATCAATATAGTCACTCGAGGAGGATCCAAGATAGGAACTAATGCAATAAAACAAGATCTAGTGCAACACAAATGGGTTAAGAAGAATAATGAACCACAGAAGTAGTTTGACTCGCGAAAGGAAAAGGAAACATTTAAGGAAGCTAGACAAGATTGTTTCAAGTAGAATTTTGTGTCTAGATCATTCACGCAGCAACTTGAAAATACACCAATATATGGGATTTCATTCTCAATGGACCATACCAGTGAAGGACAACCTCTAGAGAAAGTAAGTACCATAAAACAATTTCTACAATCTTGTGATGATTTGTTGAATGACCCATACTCTGTTAGGGTTTTACAATATATGCTAGAAATATGTAACACCAAGGTGGAAGGAAAGTTAGAAGATAAAATAGTCAATCATCTCCATACAAGAAGAAGGAAAAGAAGAGAATTCAGACTGAATGCCAACATTGAGGATTTTAATATGGGTGATATTATACTGGACCTAGGCTCTGAAGTAAATATATTACCTAAGAAGACATGGTAGTGTATGGGAGAACCCACACTAGGCTATTCATCTGTCGAGTTGAAATTATCAAATCAACACAGATTGTTACCAATTGAAAGGATTAAAGGGGTGATAGTAGATTTGGATGGAGTGCGCTCTATGGCAGATTTTGAAGTAATATATATAGTAGATGGCACAACACCTTACCCAAAATTGTTTGGATTGGATTGGGAATTTGATAACCAATATATAATAAACCTGAAGACAAGAAAAATGACTTTTGAATCAGGCAAATATAGATTCATTGCACCATTGGATCCATCAGAAGGAGAAATCTTTATAGAGCCCACTTGTTTGGATCTGGAGGAAATAAACCAGTTATATAGAACTACCACGTGAAAAGAGGATTATGTTAACCCAAATGCAGATGGGGTACTCAGCTGGAGAAGCATTACATCATCTTCTTCCGAATTAGACATAGGTTTGGAGAATTGGCAACAAATATTACATGAAGTTTCAACAAAGAGATGTGAAAGAATAGATCATGCAATAAGATGGATTGCACAGAGATAAGAGAACCTCCCAGTTTTCATGGGTTAAATGACTTAGAAGAATTATTGACAAAATATGAAGATGAAGTGTTATAAAATCAGAGGCTTTGAGCCCCAGATATCACACTCAAAGCCACACCTACAAGATGGTGGGGTGCACACAAAGAAACCATTCAGGACTGGTATAAGTGTAAATGACTACTTCTCATTAGATTTAGCATAGAGCAGGGGATAAATAAATTGTAGAGGTATGATGGACAAGGAACACCATTGGAACACTTGGAAAAGTGAAAGGAACAATGGAGAATGACACCACCAGAGGAATGGTCTCATCACGTTATCCATATATTGGAAGGAATCCCAGAAGCTGGTATGTAGACCAGGAGATGCACAGAGGCACTACATAATAGATAGGCTTGCAACGGAATTTTGTAGTAACCTTATCATTTGAACATGAGAACCCCAACAACGATTTAACACTAAATCTGATATAGGGAATGATATTCATTAATGAACCAAAAGTTGAAATCATGATAGAATATCAACAACATAACAGAAACACAGTCAGAGAGTTACTCTCATGTTTTCATGTTGAATAGGAAGCACCAGATGAAGATGATCCACACAACATTAAGATTACAGAGATTGAAGGAGAAAGAGAGGTGGAAGGTCCTTCTTTGGAGTCAAAGTTATTTTTTTCACCCATCAAAGTTAAGAAAGTTAACATTGGGATGAATGACAATCCTGAAATAGCGAGTATTGGAGACTATTGGGATGAGCAAACAATAGAAAAAATAACAGAGTTACTATGCGAATACAGTGACATATTCCCAACAACCTTTACAGAGATGAAAGGAATAGCATGGTAGCTAGGTGATATGAAGATACCCCTCAAACCTGAGGCTATACCTGTCAGGAAAATACCCTACAGACTGAATCCAGTGTATAAGCAGAAATTGATAGAATGTTGGAAGCTGGTATCATAGAACCAGTAGAGGAATCTGAATGGATTAGTCCTATTGTAGTCCAAGAAAAGAAATAGGGGGGATAAGGATTTGTGTAGATATGAGGAAACTTAATGATGATTTATTACATGACCCTTTCCCTACCCCTTTTATAGATGAGGTCTTAGAGAATGTGGGATGCCAACAAGTATATTCATTCACAGATAGATTCCTAGGTTACCATTAGATCAAAATAGCTACAGAATACATATATAAGACTACTTCTGCTACAAAATGGGGATCCTACCAATATACAGTCATGCCATGTGGGCTGAAGAATGCACTGACCATATTTTCAAGAGTAGTCATAGCCTCTTTTAAGGAATTCATACATCATTTTTTAGAAGTATATATGGATGACTGGACTGTATATAGTCTGTTAAAGGACCATGTAGAGATGTTAATATTAATGTTGGAAATATGAAGGCAATTTCAGATATCATTAAACATCAAGAAATGCATTTTTGGTACACCTTTTGGAATATTGTTGGGACATATAGTGTGTAAAAAAGGTTTACTAGTGGATCATGCTAAGATTGCATTCATTGTAAATTTACCACCACCAAAGTTAGTGCACCAGTTCAGAGAAATATTGGGACATACAGGCTATTACAGGAAGTTTAAAAAGGGGTATGCATAGATCACTACACCAATGGAAAAAATATTAAATAAGGAAACCATATTTCAGTGGAATGAGGATTTTTAGCAAGGATTGGACACTTTAAACCAAAAAATGGTAACAACACCTATACTAGTATTTCTAGATTGGGAAAAGAAATTTCGTGTGCATGTAGATGCATCAGCCATAGCACTTGGAGAAATTCTGGCGCAACCAGGAGMAAGGGACTTAGACCATCCTATAGCCTTTGCAATCATAAAGTTGTCAGAATTAGAGCAGAACTACAACACCACAGAAAGAGAAGTCCTAGCCATGGTATATGCACTTCATAAATTCAGGCACTATTTACTAGGTAAACACTTTAAAATATTCACAGACCATTCTTCCCTCAAATATCTACTCAACACACCACTTTTGGGGAGGAGGATATGTACATGGATATTATTATTTCAAGAATTTGATTTTGAAGTGATAGTCAAACCAGGGAAGTTGAATGCAGGACTTGATCACCTGTCAAGAGTAACTAATGGAGAAGAACCTACTAACTTG
Organism: Picea mariana; assembly: GCA_032191745.1. Classification (NCBI taxonomy): domain Eukaryota; kingdom Viridiplantae; phylum Streptophyta; class Pinopsida; order Pinales; family Pinaceae; genus Picea; species Picea mariana. The sequence continues at coordinate 61,217 of JASDQU010100789.1, forward strand.
GAAGACAACTTCCCTGATGCGCAACTATTTTTAGTATAGGTAGTTGATGAATACTTCACTGGTATTATTGAATACTTAAGTACAAGGGTTGCACCATAGGAGTTTAGCACTGCGTAGAAGAAAAATATGGTAGTCAGAGTTGTAGACTATCAACTTATTGCAGGACATTTATACAAAATGGGTGCAGATAGCATTTTGAGAAGGTGTGTATTGGAACATGAAAGGCCCAAAATTTTAGTAGAATATCATGAAGGTATAGTTGGAGGACACTATGCAGGTAAAGATACCATACAAAAGGAATTGCGTGGAAGATTATGGTGGCCAACAGTCCATAAATATGACAAGGAATATTTCCAGAAATGTGAGGTCTGTCAGAGGGTTGGAAAACCCAACAGAAGGGATGAGATGCCTCTAAGACCACAAGTGACTCTGCAGGTATTTGAAAAATGGGCAATAGACTGTGTGGGACCTATTAACTCACCAACAAAAATTTCAGGAGTTAGGTATATCATTATTGCAACTGAATACTTAACAAGATGGGCAAAAGCAGCACTCGTCAAAGATTGTAGCGCAGAGAAAACAACACACTTCTTGTTTGAGCAACTGATCACCAAATTTGGATGTCCTGAGATTATGATGAGTGACCAAGGCACTAATTTTATGAATAATACCATCAGGGCTATGACTGAGGAGTTTGAATTCTATCACCAGAAGAGTACACCATATCATCCTTAGGAAAATGGAACAATAGAAGCTTTCAATAAGATATTGGAAAATGCTCTGACTAAAATCTGCAATGTCAACAGGGATGATTGGGACTTGAGATACCAGCAATACTATGGGACAAAGAAAACATCGTGCACTAAGGAAAAATTCACAACACAAACGTACGATGCACCGAAAAATTACAACGCACCAGAGAACGGGCCAACTGTCAAAAAAGAAAAAACCATTCGTCAAGGTAAAAAGGCGTGAATTGGGCATTTATGAAACTGAACGAAGTGTACTCGACAAGATTTAATGCATTAATAACCATCAAAGAAGCTTCTCCAAGAAGATTCAAGGCATTTATGATGCCCTCTATATAATGAAAACACGGGATAAATGAGATACATTATGCATTTGCAAACCCGTGAAGCTAAGGAGCATGAAGACGAGAGGCGAACATGCGAATTCCAAAATCGTAGCAGCCGAAAATAAATCAGGTAAGGAAGAACTACCCAATATGGAACCTCCAAAGGTCGGCGCACCTATCCAAAAAACATGAAAAACATGCAGCAGCCATAGGTCACCGCAGGAAACCGCAGAAGCGGAGAAGGAGTTTACACACATGGAGGGAATCATCGATGTCCATGCAATTCCCTCAATGCAGGTCAAACTAGTGAGCACCACACTGGTCGAGGAAGAAGAGAAGGCCCCGATGATGGTCGGGATGGATATCGACTCATACGAAAGCGCATAGGTCCACGAGCCTCTAATGTTAGGAAACCCACCGCAACCTTTCAGGGMCGAAGCAGTCCACAAAGTGAATGGCAGTGATAGYGAAAGAACATATTCTGAAGGGTCAGTGCCACAACCTATGGTAGGGTATGTGTAGTAGGGGGAAGTGAAGGTTGAGGATATCACAGGGAAACCAAATCCAAGATGGGAAGGAAGAGAACCAGAGGCTGGGACATCAAACGTACCAACACAAAGGAAGGGGAAACAACCCATCGCACAATCACCATGAAAGAAGCTCGATGACTCGATCATATTGTCATGCATTTCAGATGGGGTGCAAGCCATGCCAAAATTACTAGGTTGCGTCGAAATATTGCGGTACATAGAACACGATGTGTGTGACACCAACAAATTCCCAGAATTTGATAAGAAGGTGTACATGGAGAGCCTGGGAACATGGCCATTCAGAGATCCAATGCTACAGCCAAAGCAATGGGCAGTAGGATTGGAAAACATAGGAATTATCACTTTGTTGGAAATTCCCCACTTTGGAAGGAGAAAAGATGTGAAAAACTGCGTCAAGAAGTTGTTGGCGGTCCTCCATAGAGGTTTTTTGTGGTTAGAAGAACAAGTCTCCATAGACGTAGAGATAATTCCATTCATCACAGGCTTGCCAGCAAATGGAGAGAATCCCACGTAGTACCTAGATAACAAAGACAAGGAAAAGTCTCTCGCAAAAGAGATGAAGAAAATGAATGGGATTGAAAGAGGCTTGCGAAGAATAATTATAAAACAGATCAGTGACGCAGACACCAGGATGGAAACCAAGATAATGGCATGCAAGCTACTTCGCAAATGCCGTAAGGAGAAGGTTCCTATAGGGGTTTTCCCAGCATCATCATAGTGCGCAAACAGAACCATGCTCAGTTGGGCGCCATACTTATTGAACTTGTTCCTAGATGACTGCAAGGATGTGTAGTACTTGGGGACATAGTTCTAATACTCCTAGCTAATGATCTTGATATGCTTAATTGGATGGAAGGAGCCTCCCTACTCATACTTCTGTGACAAAATATGACAATGTCATGCAGCATAGTACACGTCGATGGGAAGCACTTTGGACCCCAAGAGAAGAAGTGGCAATGCCAACACCTTTGCTCGATATCTCAGTGACATACAAGACAACATATCCAACACTTGGAGGATCACTCCATAATTGGTCATGCAATATCAAGGGATAACCAACTTTAGGGATATACGACACAACATGTGGATCCAAGTGCGTAGGGATCCAAATAATGGCTTCAACTTTGATTATTCATTAATGCAGAGGAAGTTGAAATGGAAATGAGAGACTGGCAGGATGACTGGAAGATCCCAGTCATTACCAAGGACATGCCAAAGGGAAAAGAGGTAGAAGCAAGGTCGTCCAAGACATCTGCAGGGGGAAACGCAACAGCCAATAAACCAACACAACAAGGGAAGCCCGATTAAAATAYAATGGCATAGAATAAGGGCAACGCTCCAAAGAAGGATGTGCAGACAAGAAAGAAGGACAATGCCCCATCATAGGAAGAACGAGGAAGGGGGGAAACAATGACGTAGGAAACACCATTGGAATATACTCCACAAGAGATAGGGCCACCCAAACGACCAATCATACACACAAGTGGGCCATTTAAGAATTTCAAATCCCATAAGCAAATCATGGAATACACAATTATCGAGGATGATGTCGATATTGTAGTAGAGAGGGTATAGGATCATGCAGCGGACAAGTTTGAAGAGGCCAAGAACCAAAGAGGAAGGATAAGAAATGAGTTGGTTGATATTAAGTAGGTCTTGGAAAGGATACAAGCAGTGTAGAGGTAAGAAAGGGGAACATAGTCGATCCCCCGAGCAATAGAAGTCGAGGAGAGGAGCGTGCGGAATGAAGAAGACACCATCCAGATCGTAGCGCAAGCAAGTTCGAGCTTCCAGATAACAACTGATATGTTTCAGGTTGATAAGGCCATATTTCATACACCACTCAAATACTTGGCACATTTACAGTTGTTGCTAGCTGAAATACCAACAAAGGCATTATACAGACTCCAATTCATTGTCGCACGAGAAGTGAAATCGTGAGATACAACAAAAGCAACACAATTGCAATCATCAAAAAATGGAAAGTATGCACTAGAAGTGGTGGTAGAGTAGGTAAAGTTGGAGACACAAGAGGATAAGTAGCGCACAGATAATTTAAAGAAGAAGCTAAAGGAATTTTTCACAAGAATTCTAGATAGTGTGCAGGTAGCCACGAGCAATGTTGAAGAATAGATTCAAATCATTACGCAAACTTTCGAAGACTACAAAAATGAGATTGAGGATATCAAATTAAAATTAACACCCACCACCCCTCCTGAATTCACAGCCGAAAGAGAACAACAGCGAGATTTACAAGTGGAAATAATGTAGAATGAAGCTCAAAAGGTCACACAACTTTTTGATAGGACCGTGCAACTATGGACGATGTTGGAGAAAGATGATAGGGTCCAATGACTAGATCAATAAGAGGAGGAGATCAACATTGAAATCAAGGAGCTAAAGCAGTAAAAAAAGTATATGAGCATTACAGAGTAGTTGAAGGGCACACAAGAGATGAAGAACTTGCAGACAGGATTAAATACTGCGTAGAATAACAAACAGGTCAGGCAATCCCGGTTAGAACCTCTCTAGGAGAATGCAGCACAAATAATTGCGAAACTGGAGGAGGAGAAGACAAGAGTGGCTCAGAATTGTTAGGACCACGCTATGCACCTTTTTGCCTATACCTTTTGTCATTATTATAAGCTTCATCACTAGTATTTAGACTCACATTATCACCTCACCTGATCATTCCAAGGTATACAATGTCCTTTCTCATTATTATATGCTTAATCTGTTTTGCATAACACTTTACATTACTTTTGGTCTTAACCATTGATTAGAAGTGCATAAGTGTCTATATCTGCAGAATAGTATTCAAGACCGATGCTAAAACACAGAACTGTCCAAGTTGATGCTGAAACACGGAAGCTGCTACACAGTCCAAGGATGCACATGCCGAAACACGGAGCTACCTACACAGTCCGAGGATGCATATGCCGAAACACGAGGCAGCTACATGGTTCGAGAAGGCAGATGCTGAAACACGGAGCTGTCACTCCATTCAGATGCAGATGCTGAGACACAGTAGAGACCGCCACGATGCTGAAACACGAGCCCTGACAGTTAGCAGTCAAGGCCGACATAGTCAAAGGGCGCAATTCACGTGGCCAAACAGCCCGTGAATTGCGATGCTGAAACAGCATCAGCAGCTATGAGAAGAAGCTGTTACACCAGCCGTAA
>JASDQU010100789.1:80535-98063 GCA_032191745.1 Picea mariana
TCTAATTTCTCCATTAAATTTATTATTGAAATAATTTATTTTGTATTCACTTTGAATTATAATACACTCATCACTTCACTTTATTATTTACCTTTTAAAATCTCTTAAACCACTTTGACTACTTTGACCTTTTGGGGTTTCTAGATGACATATGAGGGTCCTCCAACTTCGTAAGACCATAACTCTCAAACTGTGAGGAGTTATGTGACATTCCACATACCACCAGAAATGGAATGACATGTACTATCCATATATAATAGTATTACCTTCAAATATAGAAAAAATCATATCGTTATCCATCAAACAAACTTGGGTCCATTACCCAAACCTGGGTTCTCCAACTTCACATGGTCATAACTTTCTAACCGTGAGGATTTATGTGATATTCTACATACCACNTTGGGTCCATTACCCAAACGTGGGTTCTCCAACTTCACATGGTCATAACTCTATAACTGTGAGGAGTTATGTGATATTCTACATACCATCAAAAATGGCATGAAAAGCGCTATCCATAAAGGATATTTTCCCTGACAAATTAATTTTCCTTCATCTCATTATTCCACAATTAAGCATGGGTTCTCTTACTCCGCAAAGCATCTTCCCGTGAGGCCTTTGACCATAAGGGGACCACTTTGGAGTTCATCCATATTTACTTTTTATCAACCATGACAAAAAAATAATGATTCATATTTACATCAAACAATATTGGGTCCATTACCCAAACCTTTGTGTTACGGGGGTTTCTTCAAGGGTTGACATCAATGACAACCAACCTTAATCAACAATCTCCCCCTTTGGAATTGATGGAAATACTCTGATGCAATACTGAAATCATATCACTCATGCTCCCCCTGGAACCACGCCTCTTTCCTCTTCATCTGATAAATATGCCTTTGTCCTCTGCATTTGATAAATCTCCCCCCCTTTGTCATCAATGGCAAAGGTATCTTTCCATCCGGGGATGCTCCCCCTGACTAAACTGTCCTCTTATGGTGCTTCCTCGTGTACATCTAAGACATATAAGATAAGCATTAAAAAATCATTCATTTTGGAGTAGAAATAACTCAAAGTCTTTGGCGAAGATATTCAAAGGCTTCCCGTGGAAGTGGTTTTGTAAAGATGTCTGCCACTTGTTCTTTTGTGCCCACATACTCAACTCTGATGTTCTTTTCTGCAACCTGTTCCCGTAGAAAGTGATACTTTATTGGAATGTGCTTCGTCTTGGAGTGCATCACCAGATTTTTTGAGATACTGATGGCACTTGTATTATCACAATATATTGGAATGGGCTCATCATACTCAACTTGTATATCTGTCAAAGTTTGTTTCATCCAAAGAACCCGTGTACAACATGTTGTTGCCGCAATATACTCTGTCTCGATTGTATATAGAGATACTGATGATTGTTTCTTGCTTAGACATGATACCAAACACTCACCTAAGTAGAATGTTGTTCCACTGGTGCTTCGTTGGTCATCAATACAACCTTCCCAATCTGCATCTGTGTAGGCAATAAGTGATAGATCTTTTCCTTTTGGATACCATAATCCAAACTCTTCTATTCCTTTCATATATCTGAAGATCCTCTTTACTGCTAATACATGTGATTCCTTTGGTATTGTTGTGGTGGGAAATCCCCCTACAGACTAGCATTTAGGGTTATATTATGCATGCAGATGAGATCGAAAGAATCCTACTTTCTACCGTCGTCCCAGACCTAATCCCCATTTCTTTTAAGCAAATACATGGTTAGACAAACATACCTTTTTTAGAGCATTCAATGTTGATCCTTATTCATGCTTGATCGCTTGTTAGCAGCTCTCCTTCCAAGGCTGACCTGCATACAAAACAAACAACAAACTATACATGCATTTTACCTACAGATTAATGGGTTAGAGATTCAAACATATATTCAATAAACTATGAAGAAATCATATAGTGGGATGGGAAAAGCATTTCTTTATTAATTTTAATGAATCAACTTACAATGTCAAGACCGGCCACCTCTCCGCGAACCTGATCATGGGCTCCTCTTCAATTGTCCTCCAACTTCTTTGCTCTGTATCTCTTCTTGCACAAGGATGACTAAAGGGTTGGGACAATGGGAATGTTCAATTGGGTAGAGTTTCTTTACTATTATTCTCCTCTTCCAAATGGGACCCCTAACCTTTCCTTTATAGGCTAGAAGAAGCTAGGTATTTGGGTGAACCCTCGGCCATGCATGGCCGGCAAGTTCAGTTAACTCACCCAAAGTTGTGTGTTTCGTCGACAAATTTCCTTTTTCATGCTTCTATAGGTCCACGCGGGTTGTAGTGGGCCAGCTAGCATGGACACTGTAGATCCATGTGGACTATAGTGGGTCAGCTAGCATGGAATTTTAAAAATGGAGTTTTTTAGAAGAGTTGTTCAATAGTGGCTTGGCAAAGAAGGACTATGAGATGGCCTGATTCCAGGTAAGCATGTATGGTGAAAATTAGGGTTATAACAGATGCCCCCTAATGTGTGAGGTCAGAAGAGCATTTGATGGCCGAAATACATTACCAATATTTACTGATGTGCCGAACAAGTGAGCCTAGGGACCAGAAATAGGGAGGCGTCGTCTGCAAAAATAACAATTGTCTCACCGAGGCAGGCATACCCATGCTCAGGATAAAATAAACATATGGCTACCAATCAAATACATTGTAGATCCATGTCATATAACTATATAAAGTGTAGCCGTGAACAATACATAGTGGAGCTACATCTCGAAATCAAAAAGATATACATGTAGAGTATCCATCTTCGTAGAAGCTAATAAGGCCTGATGGCTGGAGATGAGGTCTTCAGAGCTCGAGAAATAACTTCAAAATCTTCAAAACTCATTTAGGAGTGTAATATGAGTGTACGACTTCACTACCCATAGGTCTTCGACGGCTCCTCGGTCATGGACTAGAGAATCTTGATGATCAGACTGAAGGCTTCATTGATTTCGAACAAAGACTTGATTGGACGTTCAGGATGGTCGGGTATGAGGGAAAGAGACAAACTACAGAGGGGTCGACTCAGTCTTGGTAAAAACTTCCCTTGGACAACAGCATGGCAAATTATGAGACTCAGGCAGCATGGCATTAATCATAAGTTTACGAGGCAGGAGGCAACGCAAACTCTTCATATGTTTGGAAGAATAACCAAACAGAGGAGGACACAGCTCTATGTAGCGAGAAAATATTCCTAAGGTCGTATTAAATCGCATAGTTTGACGAACAAATGGACAGATGTGCTTTATCCAAGGGCAACTCATTGTGCTGCCAATAAAGAAAATACTTTTCCCTTCCTCTTTTTGGGGTATATTTGATTTTTTTGTCTTTTTCAATGATTTTGGAAAAAAGAGTAAAGGAATGTTACGTTACAATGGAGGAATGAGTGTTACAAACATACAAGTTCAAGGCACAAGGACAAGACTGATGTTCAGAATAATGATACTCGGGAAAAATCCTTTGAGGGCCAAGGGTGTTAAGACGCAGAGGAAAAGTGCTACAAGGCTTGTGTATAAGGTATGCTTCAGATGGTTCAGTTGGGAGCAGCATGGAGCTGGCATTTAGACCAAAGACATAGGTATGCAAATGCGGTTAACAAAACACACAATGGTAACGTCCTTCGATGTAAGTTTAACGAGTCGAGAGAAGGTAAGCTCGGTGGTTTTTCATATTTAGAGAGCCTGAAAAAACGTAAAAGGAGACTCCATTGGGGTACCTTTTTCGAAGATAGTCTAGTCGGTTCGAAAAAGGGGTAAACTAGCACCAACAAGACGTCTATTCAAAACTATTTTAACGAGTGTGAGAAAGACAAGATCACTCGGCCATTTTTTCATTTTTAAGGAGTCTGAAAAAAGCTTAACTATGGACTTCGTCAGGAATGTTCTTCTAGATCAATTTAACAAGTGTGAGAGAATAAGGTCACTCGGCGAGCTTTTCAATTTTAGGGAGTCTAAAAAGAGATTAACTATGGACTCCGTGGGGGTTCCTTTTTCGTAAATTTAGTCCCTTAGGCCCGAAAAGGGGTAAAATGATACCTGAGAGTACTCTTCTAGAGAACTGAAGTTCCATAGAGTATACCTTTGTTCATATAGTTGACCGTCCAGACCGAAAAAGGGGTAAACTACCGTCAGACAGACATGACTTCAAATTTCATTTTAACGAGCGTGAAGGGCCACAAGATCGCTCAACAATATTTTCATGTTTAGAGGGTTTGAAAAGGGCTTAAAAGAAGACTGGTAGAGGTTACTTTTCTCAGTTAATATGGACGATATTGAAAAGCATAAATGCAATCTCGCCGGATGTTGCTTTCGGATCTCAAAGCGAGCTTGAAAATCAACAAAGTTAGCTCATGATCAACACTTTGTGGGTCGATGTTGGGTATCTCCTGGGGGGAGCAATATGCTCCGACGAAAACATTGTCTACGACGCCAGGGGTTCTGGAGATATTTATAGGTACCGTTTCAGCGATACTTTCCATATTACCCTCAGCATAAACAGCACGAGTAGCCAAAGGATTGATAGGACAAGACCTATCTCTAGTCATAGTCAAAGTGAATTCCCCTTCTTCGATTCTGCTTAACTCTGGGAGGAAGTATGATCTATGATGAACATAATCCTAGGGTTTGTCCGAACTAGTCATTGCTTCAATTACTGCTTCGTCGGAAGGCAAGACTAAGTCTAACGAATCAGTGTTAGCAAGAGAACCTTGAGCCCAAATAGGCTCTAGAAGTGTATCTAACTCTTGTGCAGGAGTTGGATCTGGGTTAGCTGAAGCTTGTTGGACTAAAGAGTATGGTACTTCAGCTGCAGACAAGGGCATGGACATGCCCAGATGCCCTGTCCCCTCCATCGTGGCTGATGGGGAAGGAAGTATCCATGGATCGGTGAAGTAAGTAGTGCGAAATGATGAAACTTGGAAAATCTCAACCTTATGGTGGTCAGATATGAACTTGACATCGCCTTGAGGGGGTGGGTAATCAAAGGTACCCATAAAATATGGGCACAAACCAACCCCTATGTTGACTACACCTGGTTGAGGATTATCAATCATCGGGACCACAGACACCCCCAATGAAGGGTCAGATCTGGAGAAAGACAATTGATCAATGGTCATAATCTGGTCCTCGTGTGGAAACAACAAGACCCAGAAAACTGTAGCAACCACTGCTTGCATGGCATAAGTCCAACTCCTTGCTAACAAAATATTGTAGTTAAGGGACGCATCGACTACCTCTATCTCAACGCACACGATCTTCCCTCCCAATTGCACAAGAAAAGAGGGAATGATACCATGTGGTCGGAACGAATGATTGTCGAAAGCAGTGAGAAGAGTGGGCGATGGAGACAAAACAGGCTAGCCAATGGCCTTCCAACATGCCAACGACATAATGCATGTTGAGGCGCCCTCATCAACCACCGTGCAGAAAATATTTTGAGTAAAATTTTTCATGGGGTGAGCCATTACTATCTGAAATGCTACGTGGTAAGGCAGACGAGGTTTTAAGTCAGTTGTATCTAGCATGATGGTACCTAGATTACAAGTCTCAGTATATGCTAGAGCGGTTAACAAAGATTTCCTCTGGGAAGGGAAGCTTTGGAGGACCTCCAAAGCGGACATCGCACAAGGGGTTTGAGACAAATCTTCCACCACAGAATAGTTCTGGGCGGCCCTTGCATTTGGGTTGTGAGAAGATTTTTTGAATGTGCCTTTGGGGATGTGTGTCATTGTTTCACCCAAGTTCTTCTCAATCTGTAGAGGAAGAGATGGGAGTTCGGCTTATTTTCCCTTCTCACAAGTGCTTGGTTTACTGTATTCATGCACTCTAGTGGATATGAAAGCATCACCCTTCATCATATATACATTCACAGATGAGGGATTGTTCAAAGACGGAGAGGGTCCTTGACTGCCCCCTTCCGCACTTCTAGAGGCTTGGGTTAGGTTTTGTCCATGTTGAAATGAATTTGTTAACACCGTAGGTTATTGCTGTGTCACAAACTTTTGGGCCTTTGCAAGCCCAGGACATAGGTGGGTCGGGTGGTCTTCCGCGCACAGGTTGCACGGATACCTCGCCTTTTGTTTCTCAGTGTTTCCCCCGCCAGAATTATCGGTAGGTTTTTTATCCCCCTTACCCTTATTTCGTTGTTTTTTCTTTCCTTCAGGCTGCTGGGTGGCCTTTGGATTAGTCAATTGCACTGTGTGTACATCCGACATTTTGGTAGGGGGAGCAACCAAAGTAGTAGTTTGGCTGGCCACTGTGTGTTGTATAGACAACTGCTACAACTGCTTCGTCAATTTCTCAACAGGATTTGTTTGTGCTTAACCAACAATACAATCGGCATGTGGTCCATCTCTCTATCTGGTTTTATCAATTATTGAGCATGGCGCATTTGGCAAGATCTCGTATAATAAACCAGACTGAGAATAGATCATCTCAAGTTGTTGAGCTCTCATGATGGCGTCTTCTTCGGAAAATACTCCCGACGTCGCGACGTCTTTGAATAACTGTGGGACCAAAGACTTAAGAAACCACTCGAGTAGGAATGCTGGTGGGACTGGTACCTTAATTAAATTATTTCTGTGTCTCCATTCTTGGATGTGATTAAAGATATGGTCTGCTTTTGTTTGTGAGAAATCGGCCAGCAATTCGGTGCCAGCATCGTATCTCACATATAACTGGAAATGTTTTAGGAAATCCATTGCCAGTTCACCGAAAGAAGAGTATCTTGAGTGATCGAGCTCAATGTAGAATTTTGCGGCACTCCCAATGAGAGTATGTTGAAACAATCGCAACTGTACGGAGTTGTCTTTTAACGAGTTTTATGAGCACTAAAGATGGAAGGTAGTCACATGATCTCTTGGATCTTCGTTAGGCTTGGCTTTGAACTTTGGGATGTTCGAAGGCAACTTCATCGGCATAGGAGGCCAATGCGGATCGTGATAGATAGGGTCATTCAACAATCTTGTCAAGTCTGGAAAATGCAAGGTTGCCAGGAAGGGTAGTTTGAGATGTTGGTGATAACCTGGGAAAAAGGGACCTGGAGTTTGACTAGCACCAGGTTTCCAGGAAAAGTTCGGTTGTTGGCCCGGATTCTGGTAAAAACCATGGCCATGGCTAGCGTATGGATTTTGCGTGTGAGGAGACATCATCGGCTGATTTCCAAAATAGGACATAGATGGTTGGGCATGCATTACATTCGAAGGAATTTGGGAAGGGTTGCCCCATGTTGTTCCCGTGGGGATAGGCATAGTACTTTATCCAGGGTTCCATTGATTATGAAAAGAATTACCTCAGATCGGCATTCCTGATGAGGGAACGGATCCCTGCCAAGAATTCCAAGGCCCTGATGCGGAAGAAGTTCCTGGGTGTGCCCCCTGTGAAGGAATAGTACCCTACATAGGAATAAGTTGTCCAAAATCGGGATTGCCCCCAGTTGGGAAAGCAACAGACGAGAAGGCATTGTTACCAAACGCACCGAACAAAGAAAATGGTTTCAAACCTACCGGCATATTATGCGAAGGTGGTCCTTGACTCCCTGCTCCAAATAAACTATGGTGTGCAGGCGGCCCAACGGATTGCTAATACATGCCACCGAGCGAAGGGGACGAAGGAGGTATATGACCTCCCCCATAAGGGAAAGAGTTAAAAGGAGCAGGAGTGCCCCCCATGTGTCCTTACAGAGGAGAATTAGAGATCCCTGCCCCGAGACCTAAAGTCTGTGAAGTGGATTAGGAAATTACAAGACTTGTACCTGAACTAGGCATCCCGTATGAGAATAGAGGGCCTGTCGCATTTGGTGTGAAAGGGGTTGTGGCCGCCGCCAGAGATGGGATCAAACCACTGTGCGATGTAGAGGCAGTCGATACCATGGTGGCTCGGACCGGTGATGGTGGGTTAGGAGGTGGAAACTCTACTGTGGTAACAACCGTAGTGGGAATTGAATAATTCCCAGAAGGAGTAACAACATTTGTTTCCATTACTGCATGCAACACTGTATGGCACTCGTAAGGATGAACCAGTGCGACGGTGGGTGTCGAAAGATTAGTGGTGGAGGTTTCAACCAGACCAAAAGCTTTCTCTCCAAGGTCTAAAACAGTTGATTCCTCTGGATGTTAGTCGGACACAATTTCTTGTGACCCGATTGCTTCAAAAGACCCTTGTTGGTCTAGCTTTCGTCTTAGTGGTGGCAGGGGTGGCTCCAGTGTAACCAGCGGTAGGCCAAGAAGCCTTCATTACCTACAGAGCTCATGATCCTCCATGGTGTGAGAAGATCAAAGACACTCTAGGGCGTTCTATTCGTTCAAAAACAACACACACTAAAAAAGTCCCTATAAGATAAGACAGACAAACGCTAAATTAATTGGAAGAACAATTACAACAACCAACACTAGAGAAACTTACCAATTCAAGTGAAACTCGAACACGGAAGCACCCTTTGGGTATACTCTGCAAAGCGTGGCCCAATGTCTGTCCTAGGTACCGCAGTATACCCCCACAGTCACATGTGTATGTTCCTAAAGAAGATAGGAAACTAGGTTTCCAGCGCACGAACAGTCACTAGGCGGGTACAGTCGAAAGTCGGGTAGACCACAATGAGCAAGGTATCGAGCTTGAAACCTATCAAGGGTATCAAGAGAAAGTGGCCCAAAAGACAACTGAGGACCTCAAACGGATTCGAGACCCACGGAGCTCCATGGAAAATGCAATCGACAGAATCCCAAGACAATCCCTCTATATGTGTTCTCCACTACGATTGGTCCAGCTTTGGAGGGGTTATCTCCACTACCTTTCTGCATGCGACCTCATGTTTATTCCTTGTGTTAGAGGGGGGTCCTGGATAACTTTCATGATACTGGAATTAGACACTCCCTAACTCAGACTCCAATGTTTGATTTTAATGTCCTTGAAGAGTTTCCTCTCCAACCTAATCCAAGGCCCTAATCCTGAACTAGTTGGTTAACCCTACAAACATAAAAGTCTAATGAATTTTAGATTTAGTGTTAATTTTATGGCTTGTCTTATGTCAAAGGGTATGAAAGTGAAACTAGTGATGTTTGAAAGACGAAATTAAAAATGAACAGAAAGCTGGAAACAAAAACCTTCACTTAACGCAAAATTTCAACAACTTTTTCAATTTTTATTTTTTATTTTTTTTATTTTCTAAGATCTTTTGAATAGAAAACTCAAAGCAGGATTTCACTCGACTACGAGCTACTTACGATCTAAGTAAACTATCAAGAACTTATGAAAGCAAAGACTTTTCCCTGGTTACTAATGCAAAACAACACTTTTCAACCAAACAAAGAAATGTAAGATTTTTTTTTATTTGAATGCTCACAAAGCAAAAAGAAAAGATATCAACAAGTCAAAAACCAAGAAAATTTTTTGGCTTAATCGCAGATCGCAAAGAATCACTTCAAGAAATCACACACTAGCAACTTAAAAAAGGACTGTCACACTTGTTTAAAAACCCTAAAGAAAATTTTGATGAAAACTTTTAAATGAAAAAAAAAAGCTATGGCTGAGATCAAACCTAAGCTACTAACTGCTAGGACAGAGATTCAAAAACTTGAGAGGTATAACTCTTGTCAAGGGAAAGGATGACTATCTCACCCTAAAAAAAAATCATCCTTCACAAGCACACTACTAACAATTCAACAGCAAGCATGTGCACGCGAGCTGTGTAGAGCCAGAGGGCATGTACATGCGTGCTGGCCTTATACAGGCCGTGTGTATCTCAAAAACTCTAAAACAAATAAAAATAGACAATCCAAGCCAGGAAGAGACCACTGATATTGAGAACCAAGATCTCTTTAAGGATTAGACACTTTCTTTAACAGAAAAAAGAAGACAATGTAAGGAAAAAATTCGTAAAACAAACCAATCTGAGATGAACCCTAAGCTATAGAATGCAAACAACCAAAACTAGAAAGAGTTCTATAAAACCCCTGAGAATGACCGATTCTTATAGGGAAGAAGATGACTGCCTCAAAAATTTTCTGGAATCATACACACTATTGTTACTTCTTCAACTAGCGTTTACACGCGGGCTGTAAGAAAGTAGGGTGCAGGTACATGCGTGCAGACCTTATGCAAGCCGCGTGTACCTCTGTGGCTCTTGAAAAAAACACAGTCAAGCAAAGAAACAGAGATAGTTGTTATGGAAGACCAGAATCTCTGTTAGCTCAGACTTTGCAGAAACTTCTAAAAACAGGAATGAAAAATAGTCTTTTAAAAATACCCAAAAATATTCCCAGGAACCCTAGAGACTTCCCCAGTATGGTCGCCAATTTTGTTGTGGTGGGAAATACCCCTATGGACTAGCATTTAGGGTTATATTGTGCATGCAGATGAGACCGAAAGAATCCTACTTTCTACCGTCGTCCCAGACCTAATCCCCATTTCTTTTAAGCAAATACATGGTTAGACGAACATACCTTGTTTCGGGCATTCGATGTTGATCCTTCTTCACGCTTGATCGCTTGTTAGCAGCTCTCCTCCCAAGGTTGACCTGCATAAAAAACAAGCAACAAACTATACATGCATTTTACCTACAAATTAATGGGTTAGAGATTCAAACATATATTCAATAAACTATGAAGAACTCATATAGTGGGACAGGAAAAGCATTTCTTTATTAATTTTAATGAATCAACTTACAATGTCGAGACTAGCCACCGCTCCGCGAACCTGATCCTGGGCTTCTCTTCAACTGTCCTCCAACTTATTTGCTATGTATCTCTTCTTGCACAAGGATTACCAAAGGGTTGGGACAATGAGAATGTGCAATTGGGTAGAGTTTCTTTACTATTATTCTCCTCTTCCAAATGGGACCCCTAACCCTTCTTTTATAGGCTTGAAGAAGCTAGGTATTTGGACGAACCCTCAGTTATGCATGGCCAAAAAGTTCAGTTAACTCACCCAAAGATGTGTGTTCCGTCAGAAACTTTCCTTTTTTCAAGCTTCTGTAGGTCCATGCGGGTTGTAGTGGGCTAGCTAGCGTGGACACTGTAGATCCACACGGGCTATAGTGGGTTAGCTAGCGTGGAATTTTAAAAATGGAGTTTTTTAGAAGCGTTGTTCAATAGTGTCTTGGCAAAGAAGGGTTATGAGATGGTCTGATGCTAGGTAAGCATGTATGGTGAAAATTAGGGTTATAACTGGTGTTACTTGAAATCGTTCCACCTGTCCAACTACCTACATTACATCTGGTCTGGATGTTGTCACATATAGTAGGCTGCCAATCATTGACCTGTATTACCTCTGATCTGTAGACTTCGAATCATCATCTTTGCTCAACTTACAATTGGTTTGCATGGGAGTTATAACTGGTTTGCAATCTTCCATTCTGAACCTCTTTAGCATTTCTATGATATACTTGGTTTGAGAAATAAAAATTCCTTGGTTGCTTTGACGTATCTAAAGTCCCATAAATAAGGATAGTTCTCCAAGTAACAACATTTCAAATTCATTCTTCATGTCTTTTGCAAATTTCTAGCTTAACTTGTCATCATCACTACCAAAAATAATATCATCAACATAAACTTCAATTAATAGAATATTACCTTGACTTACCTTGATGTAGAGGTTGTTGTCTTCACTTCCTTTTCTGAACCCTACCTGCTGCAGATACTTATCCAATATGGAGTACCATGCTCTAGGAGCCTGTTTTAGACCATACAAGGCCTCATTTAATTTATACACATAGTTTGTGTTCTCTGACAACTGAAATCCTTCTGGTTGTTCAATATAGACTTCTTCTTCAAGTTCCCCATTCAAAAAAGTTGATTTTATGTCCATCTGATATAATTTTAAAAATTTGGAGAATGAATAAGCTAAAATAAAACGGATTTCTTCCATTCTGGCAATAGGGGCAAATGTCTCTTGAAAGTCGATTCCTTCAATCTGTGCATATCCTTTACATACCAATCTAGCTTTGTTCCTTGTAACTTGTCCATCTTCATTCAATTTATTCCTGAAAACCCATTTTGTGTCGATCACATTCTTATTATTTGGTCTTGGAACCAATTCCCAAGTGTCATTGTTCTCTATTTGATGCAATTCTTCATCCATGGCCTTATTCCAAAATTCATCCTTGTTGGCTTCGTCAAAATAGTTTGGTTCAATTGTAGGTAAGAGTGATAGGTGTGTTTTTTCTGGTGAACAGATTTTTCTTCTAGTCTCAACTCTTGCATCTATGTTTCCAATAATTTGATATGAAGGATGATTCTTCTGTAATCATTTTCTAGGTGTCTTTGGAGATACTTGATGAAATTTCTCTTTTGATTTTGTCGGATTCTCTTCATCTTCATCCTCCTCTTCTACTTCTTTTTCATTTTCTTCTTCGAAAAGTTGTTCCATTGATTTGTTTTCTTCTTCCTTTTATTCTGGTCTTCTTGTTTCGTCAATTGTTACGTTGATGCTTTCCACAACTTTGTTTAATCTTAGATTGTAAAACTTGTATGCTTTCCTTGTACTTGAGTAACCTTTGTCCACACGAGAGTCAAACTTTCTCATTCTTCCATCTTCTCTTTTGATGTAGCATTTGCTTCCAAAAACTCTGAAGTGCTTCACATTTGCTGGTCTTCCTTTCCATAGCTCGTAGGGAGTTTTATCAGTGTTGTTTCTAAGCATTACTCCATTTTGAATGTGAACTGTTGTATTCATTGCCTGTGTCCAAAACATATCTGTCAACTTTGAATCCATTATCATTGTTCGAGCCATTTCTTGTACTATCCTGTTCTTTCTTTCAACAACTCCATTTTGTTGAGGTGTCCTAGCAACGAAGAATTGCCTTTGTATTCCATGATTGCTGCAGTATTCCATAAATTCCTTTGAGGTGAATTCTCATCCATTATCCGATCTTAAGCATTTGATTCTTGAATCCATCTCATTTTCAACCATTTCCTTGTAGATCTTGAAATTATCAAAAGCTTCTGACTTGTTCTTGAGAAATAAAACTGCAGTCATTCTTGTATAATCATCAACTAATAACATAAAGTATCTCTCACATTTTAATACTTTTGTTGTAGTTGGTACAACTAGACCAATATGCACAATTTCCAGTGGTTTTGTTGTTGAATATTCCTTTGATTTGAACCTGGTCTTTGTTTTCTTTCCTTATTGGCAATGCTTGCATAAAGTGTTGGTTGGTTTCGTGATCTGGGTCATTTCTCTGACTGCTTCTCTTTTGATGACTTTGACAAGGTTCTAAAAATGCATGTGACCCATTCTTATGTGCCATAGAAAACTTTCATCTTCCTTTCCTAGACAACACTTTTCATTTCCAATTTCGCTTAACACATATATGTCGCTTGAAGTTCTTGCAACTGTAGCGACCAATTTCCCTGAACCTTCTTTTCTTATCTCACACTTTTGTGAATCAAAAGTAACTTTATGACCTTGGTCACACATTTGACTCACACTTAAAATATTATGTTTCATATCTTCTACTAGTAGAACATTTTTTTCATTTTCATTCTTGTTCCCAAATCGGACTATGCATTTTCCAATGATTTTGGTTGAGTCATCATTCCCGAAGGATATTGATCCATCTCTTTACTTTTGTAATGTAAGAAACTTGTCTCTATCACCTGTCATGTGTTTTGAACATCCACTGTCAACGTACCAACCACGTTTCTTAGGTTTAACTTGTAGAGTGACTGTGCATTCTTCATTGCTATACCGATCTTTCTTTCTTATTCATGTCGTTTTCTCAGGTTCTTGTTTGTGACTCTGTTGAGGTTCTTTAGGAGGGACTATCATTCTGCAATTTTTGGCCATGTGTCCAAAATTGTTACATTTGTAACATTCCACTTCAGTGGTCAAAGATTCAAACCTGTTGTAACTTCTTCTCTGTGTTTCACTAGGTATTCTTGAATAACCCCTTTGTGTATGGCTCTCAAAGTAGTTATTGTTCCTGTTGTTAGCTCTGCAACTTACAGCTTTATGTCCAAAATTATTACATGCATAACATAAAACAAAAAATATAGTTTGATACCTAGTAGTTGAAGATCTTTTGAAAGGAGGTGCTCTTATGAATCCTTCTTCTTCTTGAGGCCTGTCTATATGTTGTTGATTCTGAAATATGAATCTTCTTAGTGGAGGAGTGTCCATGTAATCTTCCTTGTATATATTTTTATCCCCTTTGATTGTTTCTGCATAGCTTTTTGGATTTGTTTCTTGCTATGTTGTTTTGGAGCTTGATCCCTTTTCTGTCTAATTGTATCCAAGTCCAGACTTCTCAAGATGAGATTTTTTACTGCTGATAATGTCATCCAGAAATGTTGAGCTATTTTGCATATTTTTCTTTTGAATATCCTTTCTTAGTGTGACAATATCTGCTTCCAGGTTTCCAATGATTCTGTACTTTCCTTCTAGCTGTTCTTTGAGTGGTTCTTCAATTCTTTTATCTTCTTCTATTTGAACCTTCAATTTTGTGATCATTTGTTCTAGTTCTTGAGTGTTTTTTTTCTTATCGAGTTTTGCTTGTAGTTTCTTTTTTTTCTTCTTTTCTCTTCTAATAACTTCTATGGAACTCATTAATTATTCTCAGAAGTCAACTTCTACCTCTTCAATTTCCTCTTCATATGCTTCTTCATATTCTTCTTCGGAGTCTTCTTTATTAGATTCTTCTACTACCATGAATAGAACTCTCCCTGTTTCACTGTCACTGACTTCATCTTCATCTGATGATGAGATGTCTTCTTTGGTGCAAAATATTTTCTTGAAAACTTTATTTGTAGTTCTTTTACCTTTATATGTTTGTCTTCCTTTTGAGTAACCTTCATCATTTCTCTTTTTCTTATGAGGACATTTGTTATCAAAATAACCAATACCATCACAATTAAAACAAATTAAAGGAAGCTTACCTCTATACCTACCGTTGGTTCCCTTGTTCAGTCTTTTGACGAAGTTGGCCACTTCTTCATCATCTTCCAAGACGTTGCTGCTGTTGCTATATTCTTCTTGTTCCTTATTCTTTTTCTTTGATCTTTTGGATGCTTCGAAGGCTGCTTCTTTTACATTTGGATTTTCCTGTTCAGTTCTCATCTCATATGTTGTGAAGATTCCATGTAGTTCATCCATGCTTATTGAGTTTATATCTGATCTTTCTTCTAGTGCTAATACCTTAGGGTTGAATCCCATAAGAAGAGATCTTAGTAATTTTTGAACAATTACAGATTCTTCGATTTCTTCTCCCAATCCTATGATTGCATTCATTGTTTCATCAACTCATAAGAAGTAGGCTATGATATCTTCATATTCCTTCATTTTTGGTTGTTCGAACTAACCTCTGTAAGTTTGAAGCTTTGTTTCTTTGACTTTTGAATCTCCTTCATAAATATTTCGAACATTGTCCCAAATCTCTTTAGCAGATTTACAATGTGAAACTTTGGTGAATACTGTATCACTGAGACCATTCAAAAGTGCATTTTTGGCTTTGGAATTATTCTCACCGAGTTTCACTGCTTTGTCATTTGTTGGTGGAACTACTAGTGCTGTGTATCCATCTACAATTGATTATCAAACTTGAAATCCTTGTGCCTGTATATATGTCTTCATCCTTATGCTCCAAAAAGCATATTTTTGTCCATCAAACTGTGGTATTCCAATTTTATACGATTTGGTACTCTCCATGATCTACCTTTCAGTGGTTCAACTAATTTCTAAAGGAACCTAGTCTGATACCAATTGTTGGATTACTGAGAGGGGGGGTGAATCAGTAATAGCGTAATTATAATCCTTTTTCTTCAAATGTGATATCAATGAAGAATTATTATCCAATAATGAGTAGTAAGAAATAAACAATCACACACATACACAGTACACTAGTGTTTTATGTGGAAACCCAAATCAGGAGAAAACCACGGAATGTTTTTTCTTATATGTCTTGAAGAATTACATTCATTGGAAGCACCAACTTCCTTTGTTTTCCAACTGCAACTGGAAGGAGGCTCCAGCCCTCTAGTTTCTTAGGCTACAACCTGACGGAAGCTCCAACTCCCCAATTCTTTGGCTATAACCAAAAGGAGGCTACAACCCCCTTTGTTCTCGGGCTACAACCAGAAGGTGGCTACAACCACCTGTCCTTGCCATGTCCTGCCACCTTGAAGTACAAGTAGAATGATGGAACCACTGTCACACTATCACTATGAGATATACCACTTTAAACATGTACCAATAAATTTGAACCATGCATCAACCTGTACCTCAACCTGTAATCAACATGTACCATAAACAAGTGCATCAACCATGCACTAACCTGTACCAAACAATCTGTAATCAACCTGTACCATAAACAAGTGCATCCAACCATGTACCAAGTATGTACCAATCATGTGTCAACTACTCATCAACTATGACTCATCAATATGTACCAACATCATCAACTATACACCTCATGTATGTGCCAACTCATCAACTAGTTGTCTCAACCATGTACTCAACATGTACCTCAACCAAAATCCCTCATAAATTTCATCATCCAAATCTGATTTGTAGCTCTATAATAGACCTGGTGTATATAATCACATTCCCGTAAACCTTCCTTAACTTTAACAACAAGAGACTAGCATTTTCATCAAACTTTTCTTTAGTCTCACCTACCTAGTTTTGGATTAGTCAACAACCCTAACTTGAAGTAATCATAACTTTGAACCTGTAATGTATAAAGATATGAAACTGATACACAATGTTATTCAATGTGTTTTATTCAATTCCTCCAGGTGTCACTACTTGGAACCTCTCAGAAAAGGAGTTATAGCAAAAATGGCATACCTTGTTGAATTATGTCTTATTCTAGAGAGATACCTTGTAGAGCGTTCCCCACATGAAATATTAGTTGAATTGATCTGAAACTATTACACAAAATACTAAATATTGTACCCTAACCAAAACATTTGGTCTCACTTAATTTGGATCTGTTATGAAGATGTTATGACGTTTTTACCTGAAACACCTGTTTTTGACTAGTTTCAAGACTAGCCACAAACCCTATTTTCCATGGAGTGTAACTCCCAAAATAAAATGACCCACAAGATGAATTTTTTACCACAGATACTTGGGTATGTTTTCTCAATGGCATAGAAATTTCACGGTCTGAATCATTATGGAAAAAAAGTTATAGCAAAAATGGTGAGATGACCTGTAAATAACATACCTTAGAAAGCACCATCAAAAGAATTTATCCTTCCTTGCATTTCAGCCTTTGTTTCTTCACCTTTCCTCAAAAATTCATCTTAGATATCCTTGGTTACCTCAGACACCTATATATATTCAATATTCTCAAGTGTGATTAAAATTAGAGAGCCTTTCCTCTTATTTATACTCTCCAAGTAGCTTCCTTAAAAACATCTTCTAGGTCACTTGGCCCACTTTCCTTATTTTAGGGTTAATCCACTTCTAATTTATCCATTAAATTTATTATTGAAATAATTTATTTTGTATTCACTCTAAATTATAATACACGCATCACTTCACTTTATTATTTACCTTTTAAAATCTC